>VZTT01013799.1:21012-70398 GCA_013400855.1 Buphagus erythrorhynchus | reverse complement strand
CACTGTCCATACTCTGAAGAAAGGAGAAGGATGTTTGTGGTTTCTAGCAGGTAATAGGCCAAACACGGTGCCTGTGGCATCAGCTCTCAGAGGAGAAGCAATACAAACAAGTTCCAGAAGTAGTACCCAGCCAAAATATTTCATTGTGTTCTGCTGTAAAATTTGTGATCAAGTGAATGGCAGAGATTAGCAATAATTCTGTCTGATTTTCTTTTACTGGAAAGATGTTGGTTGCCTTCAGAATTTGATGTGTAAATAATTAGGAAGCAGTAGGGGGAAAAATTATTAAAAAACCCCCATACCTGCCAATGGAATTAGGTACTTATTTCTTTGTCCTTTCTTCTTCTGAGGGAATCTCATTCATTCTTCTATTCAAATTGGTTCATTGGAGCTTTCAACTCTGTGGAACTAGCTTAGTATGTGGAGATTCCTTTTGTTTTGTTTGTTTTAAAATTAGGTACTGTACAGTATTTTGCTACAGATTTCTGAAATTTAATTAGCAGTCTTGTCCCCCAAAGAAAATGTTCTTGTTCAACCTGTATATATGTTCTTCTATTAATGGCTATAGTATCATTGTCACATTTTTTTAAGCATTTTCTTGATGCTTCATATGTTGTGTAGTCCTGTCTTCATTTAAAATATGTAACTGAGGATTACTTAAAGCTGTTCCATACTCATCTGAGAGCAGTCACTGTAACATGATTACAAGATGCCTGATCAAAGCAACTTCATCCATCTCAGTCTCAGGTGTCAATTTTCAAAACAAACTTTATTGGCAATTAGATACAAATATCCACCTTAGCATCATATTCATCTGTTTCTTCTTGTAGCCTTTCAACTGAAATTTCTGTTACTGATATGCATGCACATGCTCTCTGAGTCAGATACAGATATATAGATATATATATATTTATACACACATGCACACACTCTTTACCTCCTTTTATGGCCTTTTTTTTTTTTTCTGGTGTTGTCTGTACTTTTTCATTTATCATTTTGTCAGAGGAATGCATCACACCAGTATCAGTCTTGGGAGAAAGTTCTAGAATTTTATGTAACGTCCTAGCCAGAAAAGGTTTTTAAAGTCTTTGAAATTGCACTTTTATAAGTTTGTGGGGTTTTAATTTTTTTTCCCAGATTCTTTGTATCTACAAGGTTTGTCATCGTTCAGCTTTAGCTAAAAAGTAGTTACTTCAGTTCTGCTGTTAACATTTTTAAGGTGCTTAAGGCCTAATAAGCAGGAGAGTATTTGTTTAACAAGCTGATATCCATTTGTCAGTTAAGAGGATGTCTAGAACTGTGTGAAGCAGTGTGACTTCAGTGCATCAAGATCTATAAAATAAGACTTCACACCAGAAGAGTTTACACAAACTTCAGTGGAACATTATATATCCTAGTTCTAGTTTGTTGTCTACTGTAATATTAATGTACTATTCTCAGCTAGCAATCTTATCTATATGTCTATTCATCTTTAAGAATAAAACATGGAAAGGTTGGCTCTCTGACCTATTCAGTGACTAAAACAAAAGTTGTCTGATTGGACTGATTTTTTAGTTGTTGGCCCTGAAGATGAATGTAAACTTCAGCTATCAGCACAGATATTTTGCATTTCACCATCTGTGGTTGATCTTTTCCCATGCAGTATTAGGAAATGAGGTTAGGAACAGGGAAACTGCTAAAACTGCTAATGCAGAGATCATAGTGGTATTATTAATTTCACAGTTTAATTTTTCAAATTGTTTGGTCAATACAATCAGTTGACTTGACACAGCATCCCCTCTCCTCAGAAAAAAAGAAAAATTTGCATCAACATTTAATTTCACAAAGTCCCCCTGTCAGAAATTTCAAAGGATACTTCTTTAGGTACTTGACTGCCTTGCCTTGCCTTGTCTATTTGCTCTTACTTTGCATGCAAGATAGAGCCAGAAGCCTTTTTTCTCATTGTGTACACATAGTGTTAATGGATCTGCTCTGTCTGTATTGCCTCATTACTGGAAACAGCTCAAAACACAGAAGTCTTTCAGTGTATGCAAATAAGGCAGAATCATCTACCTGAGAGTTAATATTCTCTACTTTTAGGTGTATTCTAAATGTAATGTTTGTATTTAGAGCATAACATCCTGTTCTCTTTTTTTTTTATGGGCAAAAAGCTAAGCAGGCTCAGGCAGCTGTTTGATGTTGGCTTCAAGTGTTATTAATTTCATATTCTATTATTCTTTTCACTGTAGCACAAGTGAAGCTGATGTGGAGGCTGTCATGGATAAGTTGTTTGATGAGCTGGCTCAGAAACAAAATGATTGTACGTAAGTTAATTTCTCTTGAAAGAGAATACATTTGGAACACAATGCCCAATCTCCACTGACCAATTAATAAGTTCCATTGCTGTATATGGGTTGATGCCACACTCAAGTGGCAGTCATTGTATCAGCATTTTGTCTAATTTATGTGTTGAATCATGTGCTATTATTCATGAAGCTATGCATTTCCTATCTGTAAGAGATGAATTTTATAGTAATTATCCAGAGAAGATTGAGTCTTTGTTCATGTTCCCATAGTAACTAGACCAAGGATTCTAAAAGTGCAAGGCAGAGAGCTGAGGCTGAATAAAGCATGTGGAACCATTGCAGACTTCACGTTTGAAGAGCTGTGCGACAGAGTGAGTACCCAGTCCAATCTAGATCGGTTAATGCTCAGACTTTTCACAGTTAAAAAAAAATAATTCAAACCACACAGACTTGCTATTTTCCCAAGTTGCACTAAATTAAAAAGGCTTTTTAAAAAAACTTGATCAACAGGAATATTTTTAATTTAACAAGGAAAAAAACCCTTTCTTCAGAAGAACCATACTAATTTTCTTTTTAATTATATAGTAAATTCACTCTTAGGTGTATCACAGATTATCTTCAAAAATCCTACTACAATATATGCTTGGGCTAATGTCACTACTGGTATATGATGGTGGTGGTAACATCTCAATATGTAAATAGCAGTCAAATGCTGTTTTTATAATCTGGGGTTTCAGTTTGATACTCAAGCAAAGGAGTAGTGATCCTGGCACCACTGAAATAACACTGCTGTTCCATGCTTTGGTTTCAACTGCGTTTACAAGGAATGTTTAATCCCAGGCCTTCTCAAAATACGACAGATTTTGCTAAATACTGCCACATTCTCTGCTCAAACATGTGAGATATGAATCTTGAAAAGTTCTCTATGTATTTGACCTCCAGTGGGTTGGAAGACAATTCACCAGGAGTTGCACTGTACTTCAGTGATCTCTGTGCTAATGTCTGAAGTTGCTGTTAAATGATCACAACCCTAAACTGGGCCAATAGCACTTTTGATTCAGGATGGTGACCAGTATTTTGTTGATAACATTATGCTTTCACTTCCTTGCAGCTACAGAGGTGATAACCGTTTGGGCAGAAATTTCACTGGTTTTGTTTCAGACTGTAGGTATTAGACTGTTGCTTTTCAGTTTCAGACAAAACCAATAAGCCATTTTGTAAGAATGGAAGTGTGTCATGGGTAGAATAGCTTGCTTTTCACTAAAGGTTTTGAGACTTTTTCTGCCTTGTACCTCTTGAAGTATGGGAAAGCTATTTGCTAGTCAGCAAATACTAGTACAATTCTTTAGTCCAGTAAATGCCTTATGTAGTTAAATGGGATAATAAGTTGTTCTAAGTAGAAGTGCTCTGATTAGCTCACATGTCAGTGGTCTGAAGGTTCTCATCCTGTTCAGGATTTATTTGGGGTTCAGATCATCTTGGCATAATAGAACTGAGGGTCTTGGTTTTGCACTTAGAGCAAGTAAAGAGAACTCTTATGAAATGTTAATCTTGTTTAACAGTATTCTTACATGGATCGCCCAGGACTTAGGAAATCTTGCTGTCTCAATTCAGATGCCTTCTGCAGATGTGTCATGGTAGTCTCTTACAGCAAAATCACATGCTTAAAACTAAAACAACATGGCAGACAGTAAATGGTTTTCTCTTGACAACTTCCTCAGTCATCGCTGATTTTTCTCTTGAGATCACTCTTGTATCTTCATAAATATTACATTAGTATGTTGCTAAGGGGTATCAGTGTGCTCCCTTCATGGGCAGAAAAGTATAGTCATGAACTTCAGAATTGTCTGTTAAATTAAGATGAAAGGCCAGAGTTGCCTCCACTGTGATTTTTTCTTTTTTCATTACTGTAAACTTTTGCAATGATAGAAAATTTCCCTCAGTATAAGCTGCATTTAGGACCTTGCCTGCCTCATGGCTCTGCTTACCTGACTTGCTGCCATTAAAATCCGCTAAAAGGAAAAATTCAAAAAAGGAAAAATGCAGCTGTCAAGCCATGAAACCCTCTTCCTTTTTTTCAGTAATTCTTTTAACTTTTGATGGAAAAACTTAAACATGCAATGTCTTTTTTAAACAGTCAGAGGGGGAAATTGCTCCCACTCATGTCACTAAAGACATAGGGAGGATCCAGAAGAGTGCACTGGTGGTTTATAGCAAAAAATAACCCAAAATGAGGAGATATTCAACATGACAGGAAGTATAAAGTCATTTATATCTATTCCAGTAAGCTTGCTAATAGTGGGAGTGATTTGTGGAGGGATAAAGCAGAAATCTGTAGGGGACATAGTAATAAGGTATTTGCTACTTCTTGTGAAGCCAAATGGCAGATAAGTTGACAGGCATCGTAAGTGCTACTATTAAAAAAAGGAAAGTAGAAAGCTGAAAAAGATGTAATGAAAAGAAAGGTCAACAAAAGAAAATACTGGAGGGGAATTTTTTTGCATGGAGCATATCTGCATATTTCTTTGTGCAGGACATGGGGACAAAATCCCATGGGAAGGCAGATTGTATGAAGGGACATGGGGCAGGAAATCTTTCTCGCTGGAGGCTGTTGCAACCAGGGTGAAGCTTAGTTGACAGCTCAAGCACAGCCTCCAGGTACAGAAATGAAATCTGAAGTTGGTTGTAGGAGCTCATTAAACTTGTAACAGAATTGAAAACAAGATTTGCAGTTGGTTTTGTAACAGTTTTAAGATGTGGTGACAAGCATGATAAATGGGAAATTCTCATTAATAGGGGAAAATGAGAGATAATTGCTATTATTGAAACCTTGTGGGAAAATTCATAAAATAATACAGAATGGGTTCTTACGCCTACTAAAAGACAGAGTGGCTAAAAGAGGTGGAGAACTGTGTGCAACACTGAAGGTACTGGTATACCTGCCTTAAAGTTAATTAATACAAGGTTCCTGAGTACATATCAGTCTACTAATTAACAAACCCAGAAGGAAAGTACTCACAGCGATCTGTTGCAAATGGAGCATGAGGTGGATTGCTCCTTGAGCACTTGACTATAAAAAGGATATAAAGAAAATACACCGTTGTATGTTACGCTGTAGATGAAACACAGGAAAAGGTGAAATGTAATTAGCCAGAAAATTGCAAATGATCATTTTCTAGCATAAAATGTACTACATCCAGTACGAGGTCATTTGGTTGGAGCTTACAGTGATGAATTAATCTAGAAATTTGTGTTGTGTGGGAACAATCTTAATTTTCCAACATTTAATTAAACCAAAAGATATTCCAAACAGTGAAGTTGCATATTTGAGTGTTCAGGAAGAGTAATTTTTAAATGCAAAAGGGAAGTGTGACTAACTGGAAAGGGAAGTGTAAACAACAACAACAAAAAGAGCAACACAAACCCAAGAAGGACTCTCTGAGGAGGAAGACAGAACTATTTCCTGTGTCACTGTTGAGACAGAATCAAATAATACGGAATGGATGGCAACTAGTTATGAAGGGCAGGAAAATTGTAAAACAAAGGTCATGGGCAAATATATCCCTTCAGATAAAAGACTTAAGTAAATTTGGAGTTTTGATTTTATTATATTATCTGAATGTTACTGGCTTATTCTCAGCTGGAGATGGATGAACTTCTAATAAGGATGTGGAAAAAGGAAAAGGTTTGGCAAAAAATAAGTGTTCTAGGTGAAGCAGAGTGAAATATTCATTTTACTAAAGGATGGTGAAATAATTTTCAATCTGTAAATAGTTAACATATGTTAAAAATAGTCTGCAAATACATTTTGTATCACTGGAGTCCTGGAAAACTAGGCTGAGATCTATGACTAGCTTTTTATTTTTGATAAATATTAAAGTGCAAGAGAAATTCCACATCACTAGAAGAATGCTCTATGTGTCAGTATTAAAAAACAAGTAAAATTCACACATACTTATGATGATGGATGGAACTGCAGGCTGTTGGTGAGGTTTTAGTCCAGGAAGGATAATGGAGAAGCTGATTCTGCATGCATACAGTGGATGACTAAAGAATGGAAATGAAATTAATTCTGCAGTCTCACTGACTTTATAGGAAGGGCTGAGTTTTGAAGATGCTATTCTTATTAGGAAAGTGGCATTATGCAGTCTCAAGAAAGTATTTGTTAAATGGATTGCTAAGTTAGTTAACTAACCTATAAAGAGAAATATTGCTGAAGGTTTGTTGTTTGTAGCATTTCTAATGAGCAATTTTTATAATAAACCAAATATAACAGTTTTTTTTTTCCCAAGAGTTTTGAATATAACATAAATGCTAATACAAACTTGCTGTAAATACAGAGTACTGTGTGTATGGGGGGAGGAGCAGTGAAGAAGAGCATGCTGTGTGTAGTTTATTTCTTATCAGAACTGATATTTTGGGGAAATGGTTGGGGTTTTGTTTTTGTTTTGGTTTTTTTTTGGTTTTTTTGAGAGTTTGTTTTGTTTTACATCGAAGCAGACTCAGCCTCCTTTTACTGTCAACACTGGATGCCATTTTAGGAGGAAGCTTTTGTGTTTGAGCTACATACAAGTTTTTAGGCTTAGCCATCTCTAAAATGCAGGAAGTACCCAATGATCTTTCCTGATTTTGAAGTGCCTGAAAGTAGGGATGTGAGGGAGTCAGGGTTCTCACTGCCTGCTGGCAGCTCTCACTGCCTCTGCACATGCAGTGAACAAGTTCAGCAGCCAGCAGGGGAATGTGCCCAGTCCTTCTTGAGGGAATAACCAGCTCTTATCCCCCTCATACTTCTGGGAGTAGGCAATACTTCTCAGTCTATGATCAATCTGTGCAGTCAGTTCAGACTGAGTTTTTCCAAGGCTTATAACTTCCTTGGGTTTGAGGGGGGTTTCACAGAAGCGTATGGGAAATTTCCCTCATACCAAGCAACCTTTCTTCCAAATTGACATATCTGGTCTGCATCATGGAAGTACTTACAAGTTACAATATTATCTTGGAGTTGCAGTAGTATTTTTTGAGTTTTCTGAAACTGTTGCACACCGCTGCTCATGTAGGCGTCAGTAGTCATTGCAGCATGAGTGGAAAACATTGTCTAAAAACCTGGTTAATTGATTCCTTTGGCTATCCATTACCCTTAAGGGTTCCAGAAAAAAAGAATAAGTTTTGCAAGAATCAACATGTGAAAGGATAGATGCTTTTGTTGTGTTGGCAAAATAGCTTATCACTCAAGTGACTGCTTTCACTTCATTGCTGCTATCTGTCTTCTAGTCTGGTCTTGGGTAACTTAGCATTCCAAGGGATAAATATCCAGACCTAAAAATCTACATTTGCTGGTGTAGGATTAAGGAGATGTGTTCTAAATTTCTCAGGAAATTACTTAGTGATTTCTGTAATACAATATTTCGCATGAACAGCCTGTAAAACCTCTTCAATTTCACTGAAGTTTCCTTTGAAATAAAATCACAATTCTGTTTTAAGAGGAAATATTGAAACATTTTTCACTTTCTTATCACATGATTTCATGAGATTTCAGCTAATACATAATAGATGAAAATAGCAAATCAGCAGTTGGTAACCTGATACTATTTGTAACATGTCCTAGCTTAAGTAGAGCTTTCATAATAGCTGCTTTTTAATTAATACCTGGAGACCTTGGGAGTTAGAGTTGATACCTTTCTGGTATTACAGTATTTCATTCTTGTTTCATATGTTAGCATCAAATTTTTTCATGTCAAGAATATAAAGAGTTATTTCTGTCTAAAATTATGCATCAGATACTGGTAATTACTGGTTGTCCATTAATGTGTATAAAAATAAAATACAGAGAATATATTGTATGCAATGCTGATATGACATGCAGGTGACTTGCTAAGCTATTTTGTGCATCGATTTCTAAATCCTGGTTTCCCAGTTGAAAATAATCCCAAGTTTTAGCTAATTTAGTTAATATCAAATTCATATACTTTGCTTTTTTTCTTTACTAGCTACATGAGCATGTGGAAAACCAACAAAAAACTGGATGAGAGGATACTGATCTATTTTGATTGCTTTAAAGCAAAGGAGAAGTGGTTTTTTAGGCCTGACACACCAGGGTTTATGTGGCAGAATGGCACGTGGTGGTCTTTGTCATGGGGATGAAGCAATTACCCAGTGCTAGAACAGAGCCCTGTGAATGTGCTTCTTCAATGTAATCAGCCAGGAGGACTCTGCTTGGTTTTCATCAAACTAAAATGTAGCCACAGGAGGCTGGGACAGGCACCAGCCAGAACAGGGACATAGAGTTCCCGATTTTTAATGCTAACATTGACTTCTCCCATGTTTTGGGACCTTTAATTTCTTTCTTCCAGTTTCTCCATCTGTACAATGAGGGAAACACTACCTGGTTAGTGGTGTTAGATTCTTGCAAAACATAATTAGTCAATTTGTTAATTGAGTTCAATGTGTGAATGAAAGGTCACTAGATACCTTTAAAAATAAAATGTATATATTAACTTGGTTTCAAAATCCCCATATATATATATACACGCAATTGTGCAAATACAAGTCTTAGCTCATTTTAGTGTGTTTACACATGAAGAACAGTGTTCATTACGCCTTAGAAAAATCATTCTCTCACAGTTCCCTTTCTTCACTTCCCTTTTAAAATTTTCCTTGAAAATGGTAATTGTGACAGTTTGATCCGGTATAAATAAGGCAGCCAAGAGCGTACCTTCTGTGTGATCTCCATGGAGCTAAGGGAGATCCCTGGCTGCTCTCGGTGCTCCCCTGGCTTGTGCGCAGCAGCTGCTGCCCTCTGCCGGGAATGCCGGCTGCGGACCGCTCCGGCATGGCAGCCTGCTCCTCACAGAGCCTCAGCTGCTCTGGTTCATGGATCCTGTGGGCTTTCCATTAGCTCATCCAGTATATCCCGTCCTCCAGCTGCCCAGCACCAATGAATGTAGTGTCTTACCATGATGCTAACTGTTAGCAAACGTGATGGCGTTACAACTCTGAAAATAAATTTAATATCATTATGTTGTAAAAGGTTATCCTACTGTGAATTTTTTTCCTAGTAGTTATTCAGTGTTTCTGAAATTGGCAAAATAGAATTTTTGTGTAGATTAACACAACAAATAAGTGGTGGATTATGTAGTGAACAGTTTCTGTTAGGTTGTTGTTCCATTGCAATAGGCAGACTGTACAGACCAGGAGGAAGATGTAGTTCTTAACTTGAATAGCGTGCACTTCAAAGGAAAAGATGTAACTAAGCTTTAAGAAAAGAAAAGAAAAAACTCACCATTTTCAAATGCATCAAATGATTTAGAAATGCAAGTGTCTGTCTTTGAGTCAGCTGAACATCTGCCTTATATGATGACATAACTCAGCTGCATTTGTAGTTTAATGATTCTGAGTAATTTTGAGGGAACTGTCTTCATTAAAAGCTGCTGAATTGTATCCACAGTATAATTTAATGTCATCTTAAGGATTGTAGGATTGTCAGGTATAGGTATAAATAAACATACCATAGGTAAGGACTTTTCCATTTATCTTTTAGAATAATAGTTTTCCTTAGTTTGTGGTCTTAGTTTTATTCTTGAGAGATTAGCTTTTGCAGCTTAAGCTCTGGACTGAGAGTCTGTCTTTTATTAGCTACCTTTGCTTTAGGGATTTAATCAGGTTCTCTAACCTTCCAAAAATCTGCCTTATCTTACTCATGAGCATTTTTTATAAAATTAAGTCAAGAAATTTATTTCAGGTGGAAATATTGCAATACAGTTATATTGTTAGTCAAACTACCTTTCTGTTTTATATTTTATGTGTATCAGAGCTTACTTTTTAGAGAGCACTCCTTTCAGTGAAAGCTGCAAAAACCTTGAGGGTTTAGATCCTATACTTTTTAGACTAGGTAGTACAAGATTTTTGAAGCAGATTGGAGTTTTAAGCGTTTGCCTTTTTAATTTAATTTTTTTGTTTCTTAAGTTCTTGAATGTACTTCTTTCTCTTTTTTTCAAATCTTTTTTGATCATGGTTTTGAAATCTTAACAGTAAGTGTAAATATTTAAATAGACCTATAAATTTTTTAAGCCTTAACTATTTTTGGAGACCATTTCATTGATAATGCTGTACTTTGGAGTTGGAAATTTAGCAGTGAGAGCTTTTAGAGCAGAAACATGCCTTTTCCATGCTTCCAGTATTCAGCCAGCTTTGAGCATATTGTTTAAATAAATACATAAATAAATAAAAGAACAGGAAATTACAAGCATCTTCTTAAGCAGAAGAGTGAATATCTGAAACAACTTTCCACTATGAGAAATGTGACTAAATCTTTTAGAAATGTGACTAATCTTTTGCTGTAACAACAAGCAAAATTACTTCTTAACAGGGTTCTGTGGTGAAATAACCTGAGATAGCAAGGGGCTGTGCTTGATACAGAAAATATCACTCCAGGGTTTACAGACCTTAGCTTCCTGCTCTCCTGGCTGGAAATAGATGCTTTTAAGGGCTCTTCCAACTCAAACTGTTCTATAGTTCTATGATTTGCACTGCCATCAGTAGCTTTAAATTTTTTAATCAAGTTAGACATACGCTACCTCTTCTCATTTTTATTTAAACTTTAGTATGCTTTGGCATCATATATCATGCCTTGGGTTTTTCTGTTCCTTTCTTGGAATTATGATATTGACACATTATCTCAGTGCTCTGTTTTATGAGCCTCACTAGTGATCGTGTGTTTTTCATTTGGAAACAACAGAGCTTTTGTTTGTTTTTTTGTTTATACTTAATGATTAAGCTGTAAATATTATCTAGTCTTAAACTAGGTGTTGTCTGTAGGAAGTTTTGGAGTGTTAAGAGTGTCTGCACAAAATTATAGTTACTGTCAATCATGAGTCTTCGGGATTGGCTGGAATTGGCCCTGTAATATCTTGCAACATCAACAAAAAATGCATATTCTCTTGAGATTACATATCCTTTTCTATCATATGTAAAACATCCTGTGTTCTTCCGACAATCTCTGAAAGGTGATATACTGGGCCACTGATGAGTCAACAAAGCAAAAAAGATGCTTTATACTATAAATAAATGGACTACATAATAGAAACAGGAGACGACTAACTCTAAAGCAGCCCACAGAGAGCTCCAAATAATAAACATCCTACTTGAACTGAGATGATGATAGCTGAAAATGCATTAAGTAGACAGAGAAACAAAAACAAATGAAGGTGAGAACTCAGTCAAGCAGATTGAAGTGGAGTAAACACTTTGTCAGGAGCGTAGCCCATATTAGTGCTAATGTGTTTTGCATTCGTATGATGCCTGTAAAATACTGACTCTTGGCATCAGAGCTAAAAACAAAAATCCACAATGGTTTTACATGAAGGAACAATAATACCATAAAGAAAGATTCTTATCTGTTAATGTTTTGAATGTTTTAAAATAATATTATAGCATGTGAAAGAGCTAGTAACAAATGATAAGTTACAATCATTACATAAATGTCTTATTGTTCTGCAGTTGAGTTTTGATCAATAATCGATAAAGCAAAAGAGATCAGACAGTACCAGAAACACACACCAAATGAAGGTATTTTTACAAATTCAGAGGATGAGATTAATCAGGCTAAACTTTTAGTAAGAGGATTACATATATATGTATCACTATTAGGAGGACTTATGGCTTCATTAGCAACTTCAGAGGAAGTAATACCTTCATGTATGCTGCTAACTAAAGTGAAATACTTTCTGTGATTGGTTGAGATTCACAAAACAAATTTCAGCCATGGAGGGTATACAGAGGACAGTGCTATGTGTCTAAAATCGTGTGCCTCTAGTCTTGTTCCCTAGTCTGAGCTGGTGTTGCTGGCAGTCGGGACTCAGTCGGTGCTTCCTGCAGGGTGAGGGAAAAAGGGCCTGAAGGCAGTAAGGCACTGCTGTGAAGGTGAGGGGAGAGCTGTGGGCTGCTGGAACAGCAGAAATTTGCTCTTTATGGAAGTGGAACTTCTGTATTTGGACTGTACAGCCAGAGCCTCTAGCAATGGCACAATCTGGCCTTGAACCCATTTCCCTGTCTCTATTCCTGTGTGGCAGAGGTGGGTGCTTATGCCAGCCTCATGCCAGGTTTGGGGGGCAGCAGGCCAGTGAGAATGTGAGTTGAGAAGCTGTCAGGGTGCCCCTGCATCATGGTGTCTTGCATTTGGAGCATTTTGAGTTAGCTGGTGGGTTAGACCAGCCTTGAGGGAATTACAGGGAGCATGGAAACTGGGCCAATGGCAAGGTCAGAGGTATACAGAAAAGGACTTTAATCTGTAACCAGAGCATTTGCAAATTTGCTAGTGGTTCCTTCCTTTTACACTGAGCAAGACAGAAGGAAATTAGAGGACTTGCCAAGATGAGAGTAAGGTTAGGAACAAGATTAAAAGCTTTGTCTTTCATCTCCAGGACTGTCTCTAAACCCCAAAAGCAGGGAGTTTTGAGAACTCCTCTGTGTAAGGGACTACAGCTCATATCAGCTGAACCATATGTAACAGCAGAATGGCTGACTTGGCATTTCAGTTGTGTTTCACTAGACTTGAGTCTTGTCATAGAGGTACCAAATTTACTCTAATAAAGTACTCATGCTGCTAGACTCAGATCTTTCTGAGTGTAAGATTTTGGAGTCTCCAAAGGCACGTTTCTGCCAACATTTACAGAATGTTATCACTTAGTGTTGGTGTAGATGTTTCAAAAGTTCTTGTTAAAGCTTGAAATGATCTGCCTTTCATGACCTTAATTAGAGGGATTCTTGAATTGCTTGCTTTTTGCACTGCTGAAGTAGACTGAATTCCTGTTTGACTGATAAGGATGCATATTGTAATCTTCTATGAAGCATGATTTTATGTCTGTATGAAAAGCAGTATAAGTATTACATCTTTCATTCTTCCCAGTTGAAATGCATTAGCCTTATTTTTGTCTTCCACCTGTTTTCTTTCCTCTGACTACCCAGGTTTTTTATTATCCTGTTTGGATATCCACCAAACAAGGTACCCACCAAGTTCTTAGCTGTATAGCTCATTAGTTGGGCACTTCAGTTTGCCCACTTTGCAAAAGTTTGGATGCTTTAATTTTTAGTTATATATTTATTTATTTTAGGAATCAGCTTTTATTGTCTGATACTTGGAGATGAGGAGGGTATATTGGTATGGTTTTTGTGAGAAAGTGTGTCACAATGGGGCAGGGCAGAATATTTCCTCAGGGTTTTGGGTTTCAGCAGAAGACTGCTTGAGCTCTTCATGTGATAAAAGAATGAATCAGCATAGCAGTGATGTCTGTAATTTCTTACCTAAGGGGAGACATGAGAAATTCTTAATCTTTCTCGTGTACAATGAGATCACTGCTGTTCTCCCTCACAGGTACTCATCAAATAGGCATACTTGATCTCCTCTGTGTTTAACACTACTTCAGTCCTAATATGGAATAAAATTACCCTTACCAAAACTATTTGCTTATCACTAATCTTAAAATCTTCAGCAGCATCCTGGTTGTGTTGCTTTTAGTGCTCCCATTGTTTTCTTTTGCACTTGGTATTCTGGCTGTCACTTGTATCTGGTGGCAAGGTGTCCAGTCAGTTTACTCTGTGTTGTTTCCATCCATCAGTTCCTTCTGCTTTCTTGAACGTTTTCCTGCTTTATTTCATCAGAACATTTTGAGTTCAGCTACTCTGGTTTATCCAGATAGGATTTTGTTTTTTCCAGAGGTGTTGCATGAAGCTTTGCTGGTAGCCCCCATGATGATGAGTTTTTTGGTTTCTGATGACTAAGTCCATAGTACTAACTAGGGGACTGAAATGGAGGGAGAAAATAAGCATTAGATGTAATTCTAATGGAAGAATATAGCATATACTACTCTTAAACACTGCTCAAAAGAATTGAAAGTTTTTATAATAATTCTTTTCCATAGATGCTACAGGGAAGTTGCATGCTTGGGAATGGGAAAGCAGGGTGATTCATGAAACTGCAAGTGGGAGAGCTGGTGGAGAGTGAGAGGCTTTAATACCTGCCTGGAAGGTTAGCTTATTCCCATTAATTTTCAGAAGAATTTTTGGAATGCCATCAAGGCTTCTCTCTCCTGTGCTTGTGTAGAGACCATTTCTGCAAGGTTTTTATTCTAGCATCTAAACAAAACCCAAAGTCCTGTTCATGGGTAGCTCTTAATAATTGCTTAAAATAACTTCTTGCAGAAGGGTTCTAGTTAAGAAGTTACGTGTGGCCTACAAGAAATTAGTCTCACAATTTCAGTTAAAGAAAATATTCTGTATTTACTGGTTTTAAGGTAATAGCAGTATTGCAGTGCTTTATAACAGTATTATACTTGGTACAGCACATGATACATGTCATTAGCTGGGAAGGGAGTTGTGACCACGCAAAATGCTGCTGAACTTGTTCTCTGCAGTAGCTGCAGACAAGATTCGGAAGTACTTTGTACAAGTAAAACTGATGGAATGGGTTCAGGAGTATGAATTTTAATAGCTCATGATAAAGTACTGCCTGTGGTACTGATAGGATAGATCTTGAAGAAAAAAATACCTTCCATGCAATGAAAAGTAATTTTAGAGGAAGGTACTTGAATGAGCTACAACTATTTGTGCATATTTTCTGTTGATGGTTTAGATACAGAAAGAAACTAATGAGTACTTCTTAAAGATTTTTATTTCATCATTACAGAAGAAACCATGAACAAATGAACTGCTGCAAAATTGTATTTTTTCTGTTTCCTCTTGTTTTCCGTACTTAAAACATGAGATATTTATTCAGTCTGAGTTAGTCCTGGGTGAACTAAATGCAGGTCTACTTAGGATTTAGTAACTAGCCTACAAATTTGCATTTAAAAATCTTGCTGCTGGAAAGCATCCTAATAGCTATTCAAATTATTTATGCTTTAGGCTGAAATCACATGTCTTCTATGAATTATGGTTTATAGTGATTATTTTACTTGAGGTTGTCAGAGAGAGTTCATAATGTTGTCTGGGTGCAGGAGAGCCACATTTTTAACTCTTACTATTCATGTAAAGCCAGGAGTATGAACACGCACATGTTCCTAAAGGCAATCGAGCATTCCTTAAGTGAGATACAAAGGAAGGAAAATAAGATTATGATCAGGACTTTACAGCTCTCTTCTGTTACTGTAGTATGTCAAGATACAGTGTTTATGTGGTATTCTATCATGGGTTTCCATTGCTTATGGTTTGTTTTGTTTCAGCCTCTTGGAGCCAGCGACTATTTGGAAATATCAAAGCATTTTGACACAGTGTTTGTTCGTGACATACCACTTCTTACAATAGCAAAAAGGACACAAACTCGTCGTTTCATTACTCTTATTGATACCTTCTATGAGCATAAGGTGAGAATCAAGTCTTTCTTATATGCATAGGAATAATATTGGGAGTCCTAAAACTGACTTTTACTATTGAAATAAGGCTTTCTTTAGTAATAGTTTGGAAAACGTAAGCAGAATGAACTAGTACTGCAAAGAAACATCATTCCAGCTTCACAAAATAAAAAAAGGTCCCATTGCAATAAAGGCAAATAAACAAGTTGTTGTTGTTGTTTGGTGTTTTTTTGTTTGTTTTCTTTTTGTTTGTTTGTTGTTTTTTTTTTTTGTTTTTTTTTTGCTTCTGTGCGTATTAAGCATGAGCATAAATACAAGCCTGAGCTCATTTGCCATTCTTGAATGGGGATGTTCTTTCTGAACCCAGGAAAACAACAGAAGCCATGTCATTATTTTAATAATGAAACATTGTGTTGCCAACTGTGCTGGAGTGAAATGGAGTTTTTTAGATTTTAATCTGTAGGGGCAGCTGGTCAGGAATCAGTGCTTTTTTGATCAGGAAGGAGGAGTTAGTAGCACAATTACGTCATAAATTTTAAAGGAAGCAGTCACTGTAGGCTTTACATTGGATTGCAGAATTGCTCATGGAATAATAATGATAAATGCAGCACTTCATGTGGATTTACAGAGATTTCAATCACAGGAGCAAAATCAGTGTAACTAAAACAAAGGGAAGTTCTATGTTTAAGGTGATTTTTTAGGAAGTGATGCAAGATTTGAGACACTATCTTATATATGACTATATTTGCACACACTTAAACATTTATGCAGTTCGGAAGTGTCAGTTGAGGTTGGTTCTTATCAAGAATGTTCTGGCATGGGTTGTTGATCACAAAGGCCCCAACTCAGCGAAGTATTGAACTAACTCAATGTATGAGTAGTCTCGTTCAAATCAGCCAGATTCAAATCAGTGTCATTCAAATTAGTCAGATTCTTTATGCTCTATGGTTGGGAAGTGGACATTTGCTAAGACAACATGCTAATATTAAAGTAATGTGTTAGAAATAGGGAGATGGTCTGCTCTGTGTTTGTGCTGTCATTAAGAATTGCAAGCAGTCACTTTCTATTACTTCCTCCATAGGAAAAACACAAGTGTTAAACTCCCATCAAAAGTAGCTGGGAAAAATATCTGAGTATATTTGTGGATGCCTGTCCACAACACAAACATTTTGCCTGCATGCTTCAACAAGAGTCTCCTCCTGCAGTATTTCTTCAATCTGTCTTAATTGCAGCCCCCATCTCTCACTGCACATTGTATCTCCTCCCAGCGGACATGAAAACAGCATCATTATTTTTACTAGCAAATAACTTAGTGGAGTAGCACAGATGAAGGCAAGAAAGGCTTCACTCAGCCTTCTGGGAAATTTGGAATTTAAGTAGTCTTTAAGTAGTGTAGTGTATCTACCCACTGAGAGGACTCTCACTATGGGTGAAAAGTAAGCATTGCTTACTATACAGCTGTTATTTTAGAAAGTAAACTTTATGGTGAACTCATCTGTGTAGCAGATATTCTGAGTATTTGATAGCACAGTTATTCTGTTCTCTGAGTAAAAGTTACATCAGTTGTTATTGAGAAAACGATCCTGTAAGATCCTGTTAAATCTGTAACAGAAGTGCTAATAAGAGAAAGGAAAACCACTGGGGGGAAACACTGACATTTTAACTGAAAGTTTGCTGTGCATGGATCATGTATTTTATCCCATTCCTGTAAAGCCCAAGTGATGATACTGTTGCCTGTTCTCCTCCACTCAGGTGCGCATTCTCTGTTCTGCGGCAGCTCCTCTCCAAAGCTTGTTCCTGGTGGAACATGGCAGTGGTGAACTGCAGGACAACAGAGTGTTGATGGATGATTTGGACTTGAGCCAGGTACGATTTTGACATTGTCTCCCTTTTGTAACAAAATTGGTTTAGTCTCATAATTGTAGCAGCATTTTAGGAGGGGGAGTCAAGAAAACATTTAACTAATGACTTGCTGCTTTTTTTGCAGTGTCTCTGTTACTTTGATAATTACAATGTTGTGCTACTTGTTCATAGTCAAAGAAATATGTCATTATATGTACAACCATTTCGTGTAAGTTTTAGGGTAATTTTGAATATTATTCATTGTTTCTATTCAGTCATATATGAAAATGCTGATTTAAGTTTAGAGCCTACATTTAAAATACAGAAATAAAAGATTGTTTGTTCTACCTCTTCCTAGACTACAGAACAGCCTCACAAGTCCTCACAAACAGTACTACTTTGCATGTTGCGTATTTTGTTTTTCTTTTTCCCTGTAACTCAGTTATTGCTAATGACTTTCAAAATAATTTGTTTAAATCAGTGTACAATTAGTCAACAAAAAGGGAAAATAGATGGTTAACCTATTATTGTGTTGTTTTAAAAGCAAATATTTTTTTTTTGCTATATTCCTTCAGAGGATTACCTAGCTGAAATAGATGCTTTTCTTTAATTTTTGGACATCAATTTTAATTTGTTGGTGCCATGCTGCTGTCTTGTTTTGTCAAAGCCTGTAAAGCACTGAGCCTTAGGAGTTAAGACGGGATGCACTTCAGTACAGCCATGAGTCTCACAGGTGTGTGGTACTGTTTTTGTGTATTGATGTAGGATTCTGCAAAAGGACTCTCCATGTTCACAGGAGAAGAGGAAATATTTGCCTTTCAGCGTACTCTCTCACGGCTCACAGAAATGCAGACTGAACAGTACTGGAATGATGGGGACAGAAGCAAAAACACATAATTAAAAGTTGAATGAAATCACCAAGAAGTAAAATTACAGCATGAAATCACCAAGAAGAAAAATTGGAAAAGCTTCAGAAAAGCACTGGAAAGCTTTTTAGCACAACTTGAATAATAATTGCACTTTATTATCTGGACCATGTTTTCTTTCATCAATAGTTCTTTGAGTTTAAGACATGAGGTCTCAGTTATTTTTCTGTACCACTAGTGTGTGGATATGTGAAATTTTGCCTTCATTTGTTCTTCTTCAAACCTGTCTGGATGTCTGGGTCCACACAATGGTGGTGAATGGAGTTTAAGCCAGCTGGTGGCTGGCTACCAGTAGGGTTCCCCAGGGCTCAGTATTGACACCAGCCCTCTTCAATATCTTTATACAGGGTATGGATAAGGGGGTCAAAGTGCACCCTCAGTATGTTCACAGATGATGCCAAGTTGGGTGGGAGTGTTGATTTGCAGGAGGGCAGGAAGGCTCTGCAGAGGGATCTGGACAGGCTGGATCAATGGGCTGAGGCCAGTTGTATATTGTTCTTCAAGGCCATGTGCCAAGTCCTGCCCTTGGGTCACAACAACCCCAGGCAGCACCACAGGCTGAGGTAGACAGGCTGGAAAGCTGCCCAGGGGAAAAGGACCTGGGGGTGCTGGTCAACAGAAAATGAGCCTGCTGTGCCCAGGTGGCCAAGAAGGCAAATGGAATCTTGGCCTGTATCAACAACAGTGTGGCCAGCAGGAGCAGGGCAGAGATTGTCCCCCTGTACCCGCCCTGGTGAGGCCTCACCTTGAGTGCTGTGTCCAGTCTAGGCCCCTGTTTACAAGAAGGACATTGAGGGGCTGGAGCAAGTCCAGAGAAGGGCAATGGAGCTGGTCAAGGGTCTGGAGCACAAGTCCTGTAAGGAGCAGCTAAGGGAACTGTGGATATTTAGCCTGGAGAAAAGGAGGCTCAGGGCTCACCTTATTGCTCTCTACAACCACCTGAAAGGAAGTTGTAATGAGATGTTGGACTCTTCTCCCAGGCAACCAGTGACAGGATGAGAAGACAACGCTTCAAGATGCTCCAGGGGAGATTCAGGTTGGACACAAGGAAGAATTTCTTCACTGAAAGAATTGTCCAGTATTGGAACAGGCTGCCCAAGGAGGTGGTGGAGTCACCATCTCTGGCAGTGTTTAAGAAATTGCTGGACATGGCACTTAGTGCTGTGGTTTATTTGATAGGGTGATGTTTCGACAAAATTGGACTTGATGATCTTGGAGTATTTTTTCCAACCTTAATGAGTCTCTAAAACGTAACTTTGATGTTCAGGAAGTTTAATGGGATTAGAATTTTTCTGGAGAATTGGTCTACAGACAAAGTTGATGGGCTATGCAGAGTCATTTTATGATATCACATGAAGTGGGCACGCCATTGTTTATGCACTGCTTCTGTAATGTACAATGCTGCTTGCACAAAAGAAAAATCAAATGCTTTCTTTAAGAAACTCCTGATATTGTCCATGCTAGAATCCTGGAACTTGTAGTGGGTTCTGGTTCTGTTTTTTTTTTTCTTTTCTGTTCTCTGAGTCTAGCTATGTGTTGACATTCATGCTCTGGGAGTTTTTTTTAATTAGACTGTTGCTCAGTCTGGTTCATTGAAAGCTAAATGGTTTTAACCAAGAGAGAACCCTGAGGAGGAGCTTTAAGGTACTTGAAGCTGCACAGGATTAAGATCTAAGTAATTGATGGGAAAAGAGACCTTGATAAGCCAGAGTATGCTGTAAAAAATAAGTGCAAGTTCATATTCTTCCTAAATTTTGTGATTCTTGCAAGCCTGGATATGCTGCCTCTACACCAGTGACATCTCTACCCTGAGTTTTCTTAGGCTTCTTCTCCACCAAACCTTCCACTGCTGCTAACACATCTGCCCTGATCTGGGGGAAGTACTGCTCAGTACTACTGAGGCAATTCATCATGTTACCATAGGGATGTGTTTTATGGAAAAGATAGGATAGTAACTGATACCTCAAGACACATCACCCCATCCTCATGTTTGTTGTTGGAAACTCTATTTTAGTTAAAGATGTGGTGGTGTCATTCTTGATTTTAATCTAACTGAAACAAAGCATGGTGTTGTGTGTATTGGCTTATCATGTATTTTTATAAAGTAATCTTAAGAGCATATTTAGAAACTTTGAGTGGAAAAAAACATGTAGATGTACTGAAAAGACTGCCCTCATTTCCTAGGGAGGAGATATATAACACACTGTCCCCAACTTCGGGAGGTTTTCTTGGATTTTGCAACATGGCCTTTTTCTGTTTGTTATCAAATTGTCTCCCATCACGATTGCAAAAAGCTTCTAAAAGGGTCTTCTGGGCAGCAGGGAGGGCTGGAGAGGTCCTGTGCACTTTATTTCTGTTAGGGAGCCACATGCTCAAGTCTGGTTTTCTGTTCTGATCCCTTCTGTTTGTCCTGGAAGTTGCTTACACTGGCTATACCTGCTCTTCAAATAATTTTTAAAGCCTGTATTTATAGTTTGCAACTCATGGAACTATATTATTATTCCAAGTCACAAGGGTGACTACCATGGAGAATTTTAATGCATATTTATGAAAACTCCAATCAGAATACATTGCTTATACTTAAGAATATCCAAATAATTGGTATATGCTTTCAGAGATTTGGATGAGGTTTCTCAGCAGAGGGACTATTGACATTCATGCATGTGTGTCTGTATATACAAACACATATGTATATTTAATTTATACATGTATATATAAATTTAGATAAAAGTAATATATATAATTTGTGTGTGTTTCTGTATTTATATGTGGCACTCTATACTTATCAACCTGGAACTGTGCTGATAACTCTCCTGAAGCTTCAGCCTTGACTTTTTTGAGTAGCATTCAAATGTCTCCTGTCTTGAATCAGAATGTGTTGTGGGATAAGGCACTTTGCATCTGGATATTTATTTACAATCTTTTAAAAACTGTTCATATGTTTAGTCTGTATGTCCTTCTCTTTCAGGTGGTACAGGGGAAATGTGTAATCTTGCAAAACATAGATGACATGTCTAGGACATATGGGAGAGGAGGTCCTGACAGGTTCTTCATTCCCACAGAGACTGTCTCAGGCCAGGGAAGTGAGGTGTTTCTCCACTGTCTGTGTGAGTGATGATGAAGCTCCTTTAACCACAGAATCCCTGTTTGTGTTCAAACTGGTGCTGTTTTTCCTATTGGTATTTGAAACTTTTCTGCAGTCTGAATGCACACCCCAAACTCAGATACCCCAGGTTTTTGGAAGCTCCTAAATGCAGTGGGATTGATGTACCATTGAAAGCCTCTAAGGATATAGGTGAGCTCTGTGAAAACACAGGAGGGAAGTTCCCAAAAGCTTCCAGAGCCAGCACAACTTCTGGGACATATTCTGGGACATAAAAAAACATAGCACAGTCTTTCCTTGGCCAGCAAGGAATTTGTCTGTTGGGAGTCTCTGGTAGGTACCAGCAATAATAAAGGAAAAGAAATAGGGAAGATTCCAGAAGTGTTTTGAGGCTGAAAGCAAGAAAAGTTGCCTAAATCACTGTGCTGTATTTGTGATTGTGCTGCAGATGGAGGTTTGCCACTTTTGGGTCAGGTCCACAGGAGAAATTTATTGGTCTGGTTTCTCAGCCAGCCCAGATACCAGGGCAGAGGGTGCCCCAGTAACCACAGAAGCAGCACATTTATGCCCATCTACCTCCCTGAAGAAAATGAGGCCCTATTTGCTTATTTTATGATGCTGTAGCGTGTATGAAGCCCTTTTCCAGTGCTAAGTTGGGAGTGCTGCTTCTGGGGTCAGACACCTTCCAGGCAACTGGTGCCAGCCAGAATCTTACTGCACACCATGGACAAGAGTGGTTATGTCATGCCCAGGGTCATCTGTGCTCCCAGCTGTCCTGTCCCCTGCTGCCTGGCCTGCTCCTGCTGCTGTGAGACAGCAACAGTCCATGACTTTATTCCCACGTGAAGATAAACAGTGAGACGCCTGTGACTGAATTATGTATGCTCCATAATAGCCTTAAACAATTGCTGGATTTGTGCTGGATGCTTCTAATGCAGAGTTTAAGTCCTGCCTTTTAAGGTTTTTCTTAACTTGTGAATTCATGTCATCTCAGATCTGCAACAAGTTTTTATTTCCTTTAGTCATTCAGCAAGCATTATTGACAAGTTATTTTTAAAGGTCTTTTCAAGTGACCTTTATTGATGTGGCATAATATTTTGCTGTCATAGGAAGTAAAATCCTGGGGATTATGGACCATGTGAAACACTTCATATTTTCTAAAGGTCACATCCTGGCTGAGAATCTCTCAAATAACTTCTTTCAAATACTTGATTGACCAAAGAATGTTCACAATGCCCAAAAATTTAACTTCTTTTTTCTTTTCTAATAATAAATAGTGCACTTCTGTCTTTCAGAGTTACTGGTTTTCAGTATTTGTTACTGTGCAGATTGAGGGAACAATTGCAGTATTTTGGGTAGAACAAGACAGCCTTCCAAAGACTTTGGGGGTTTTGAAGATGCACTTTTTCTGATGCAGGTTTTTGATCTGAAAAGGAGAACCAATAATGGCTTTTCTTCTAGTAAAAGTGTTTGTGATGGCACTACAGCTGGATAGATGTCACCTATTTGGCAATCTAAACATGAAAAAAAGTGACTGACCAGGTTTCAAACGTGCCCAGCATGGTCACCATCCATGTAACAAGGAGGAAGAACAGTCTCTCTGTCAAGATGTGGCTAACAGAATTAAGATTCAGGATTTTTCTTTCTGCAGTTGCCTGGATCTGAATACAGGTGGTGCCTCAGTTTCCCAGCTGATAAAATGGGAAAGATGTTACTTTCTTACTTGCTAACTCTGGCATGCTGCCAGGCTTCTCTCATTAATATTCTAAGATGCTTGCTGAGGCTCTGGGATGAAAATACTTCAGTAAAGTATGTAAATAGTGCAAAAAAATAATTTATCTACTCTGAGTGGATTAGTCTCCTTGTTTAGGTTACAGAATTAATGTCATCCACTGAACACCACGTGCCTCTTCATAGTGATTTTATTTTAAATAATGCATCTATTTTAAGAATCTATTTAAAGAAAAAAAAAGATTTGTGATTAAAACCATAAACCATTTGTGTAGTTTTTCTTTTACTTGTAATAACAAATTTTCTGTAAGATTCATAACAACCTCAGATCCTATACATAGGAAACAGTGGCTTTGTAAATTCTGTTGGGATTTTCCTTGTATACAGAGTATTTTTTTAAATATGTCATTTTGAATCTAATATATTACAAACTGAACACTGTCAAATCCATCTCTTATTTGAGAAGAATTTATTTTGTAATAAGGAAAAATTAATAAATCCAGATTTTATAAACTTGTCACTTATTTATGCTATTTTTAGATATGTGTTCTGGATAGACAGACCCACTTTTAATTTGAATAACAGAATGTTAAGAGATTGGAATGGACCTTTTAAATCATCTAATCCCAACCTCCCCTGCCATTGTGGAAGGTGAGTGACACCTCCCATTAGACCAGGTTGCTCAAGGCCTTATCCAACCTATCTGGGAACACTGCCAGGGATGTGGCATCCACAGCTGCTCTGGGAAACCTGTTCCAGTGCCTCACCACCACCACTCTCANATAACAGAATGTTAAGAGATTGGAATGGACCTTTTAAATCATCTAATCCCAACCTCCCCTGCCATTGTGGAAGGTGAGTGACACCTCCCATTAGACCAGGTTGCTCAAGGCCTTATCCAACCTATCTGGGAACACTGCCAGGGATGTGGCATCCACAGCTGCTCTGGGAAACCTGTTCCAGTGCCTCACCACCACCACTCTCACAGTAAAGAATTTATTCCTAATAGACACTCTAAGCCCTCTCTCTTTCAGTTTAAAGCCGTTCCCCCTTATCCTGTCACTACATACCCTTGTAAAAAGTCCCTCTCCAGGTCTCTTGCAGTGCCCTTTAGGTACTGGAAAGTGCTGTAAGGTCTCCCTGGAGCCTTCTCCAGGCTGAACAACCTTACCTCTCTCAGCCTGTTGCCATAGGAGAGGTGCTCCAGCCCTTTGATCTTCATGACTTAGTGTGATTTTTTTCTTGAAGCTCTGTATCTAGGGAGCAAACCTGGACTGGCAGCACTGGCAGTTTCTGGGCATGCAGTTGCCTGTACAAGCTGTAGCCATTGCCCTACATATGGTTCAGCTTTTGGGTTGGAATATTCAGGGCTTGTCAGAAAGGTCCTCCTCCAGAAGTAGTTTAGACTTGTCTGCCTCAGTTACTGCTGCCAGCAACCCTAATTTTTGGGTTTGGAACCCTGTTTTCCACCTCTTTGGCTCTTACCTCCAACAACTTGAGGGTGAGACAAAATAGTTGTATGCAAACCACGATTAAAGTGCCTTTCCTCACCCTGTAACTTACTGTTCAAGAGGTGCTTTTGCTGTCAGCCAATTAGTTCCGTGGTTAGCTGTTAAAGGTTTTGCACAGCTAGGGAAATTGCCTGGGGAAGCAGTTAGTTAACATGTAGGCTGGTAGAGAACCCCCACACTGAAGGGCTGAGAGGGTCTGAGGATCACTGCAGCTCCCCAGTGCAAGTGTCCTGAAGGATCACCTCTGAGTGTTGAGAATGGGAGAGCACTGCTGCAGCATGGCACTTCCCCATGGATGCCAGTGGCAGACAGGCAGTTCTTGCTTGCACATGGCAAGCAGTGTTTCACAGTTCGGACTTGAGAAACCAGGGGTTCAAAATTTTTAGGCAGGGTTAAACTTTGGGCCCATTTCTATACCTTTTACTGCAAACATTGTATTTTCCCATTTCTTGAGGAGGGATATTGTAATATTGAAAGTCAAGCAGCCAGCTTGCTCCAGAATCTTGCTTGCAGCATTGTGGTATCCAATGTTTGAGAATAACATCCAGAATGGGATGCCTTACTCTCCCATTACAGATTCACACAGGTTTGTGAAGGAAGAGGCTGTACCATCAACAATGGTTGCATGCCTTGTCACTCATGGAAACATTGGACCCTTATTCCAGATCAATTTAAGATCCTGTTTTTCCTTCTAACATCCTGCAGCAGTAAGCTGTCAGGATTTAATTAGAAATTTTGCTCAAAAAAAAGTCCCTTAGCTTTGCTGCCTCTTCTGAAATTCTTCAAGAACAGGTTTTGCCAATGTGCCTTTGCAGCTTTGTTTGTCCAGTGGATGCTTCTCTTGTGTCGCCCTGATCCATTGCCCCTGAGAAATGAGCAATCCCCAATGTGTCCATCTCTTGTCAGTGAAGATTGCTCCTCATTTTAGGATACTTAATATTCTCTTGTTCTGTAATCTCATTTCTGATGGAGAAGCACAGGTTTTTGTGTCTCAGGTTCCTCAAGACCCCTTGGCTTAGAGTTTCCTGCTGGTTTGCTTTGGGCCTCAGGAGCTCTGGCACATAGGAAATACAGGGTGTGGAGTTTGGGGGTACACCCATGCACCTGCAGAATGGGAGATATTTCTGACTCTTGGGTTTGGGGCACTGCCTGCTTTTGCCTCTGTGTCTGCCCAGAAGGGGGACTTGCAGTAGCAGTTCCTAGTGCAAGAGGAGAGGGAGGAGGGAGCAGATGGAGGATGCAGGCCACTTGCTCCCTCTCCAGCCTTCTGCATTCTCCACATATTTGTTAAACAACTTTTGTTTTAAATTGAATTGGTTTCTAAGAGAGCCATTAAAATACAGAAATGCTTCTCACTGACCTAGTACTCTGCATTCATGTCGGTAAAATTTTGGATGTGTTTCTATAGTCCTCCCGCCAGTTCTTTGTCAGGGTGAAGGGTTTAGTTGGCTCTGTTAATCCACTCTCTAGCTGAAATTGTTCATTTAAATCATTATAAAAATCCACTCTTTTCCAATGTGAATCCTATATTCCCAGATTTGAGTACTGCTGCCAGAGCAAAGACTTCAAATTCTCTGAGTGCAACCACACAATGTCAGTCCAAAGCCAAATTGCAAACACTTATCCACAATTCCCCTTACTCAGCTTTAAGCTAATTTTTCCAGCAGGCAACAATAGCCATAAAAGTATAGGGGAAGAAGATTTCAAGAGCTTGAGATATGGTTAACCGATTTCTTTACAAGCTGTGGGATAATTCCACCACATTCTCTTATTGCAAGAAGTTACTCAATGTGTTTTTAGCACATGGTACTTCAGTGTCACAGTAATTAAGAGCAATCACAGCCACTGAAAAATGAAGCATGGAACAAAAGATCAAGTGATTGTTTAAGCTGAAGTCAACCGAACCAGGAAAAATCAGCTCACCAACATGAAGAAAAAAGCTTTAAGTGCTCTGGTCTTTTACAATTAGCAAAGGCAAACACACTTGTCTAACTTTTTCTACATGAAGTGATGGAAAATGTTCAGGTCCCAACATGATGTGTTGGGCAGTGAGGTTTGTTCCTGCAGGCCTGTTAAGAGCATCACTCATGTCAGGTCTTTCCTATAGCTGAGGTATGATGTGCCCAGCAACACTTCCCTGAATTGAGGTTCACACACTGTAAACAGCTAACAAAGTTCCTCAGAGGGCAGGGGGAGCAAAGCTGGTTGGAAACACAGGCAGAGGACCAGTCTCCTCCAGTTGCAGTCGATATCTCCCAAAAAGTAACATTTCAGAGGCCAGTGGAGAGAGGAGCAATTACTGTCCAGCAAAATTACAATCTGAATGGGCTGCCATTTTCAGTGCATTGCTAGGATGGCTGTGATTGCTATAGAAACTTCTGAAAGTGAGACAGAGAGGTTTTCCAGCACTGGAAATTGCGAATGGAGAAGGTTAGACTGGGTGCAAAGCCCATTCAGTCAGACAGCTGCCAATCCAGCCTCTTTGCCAAGTAGATTGTAGGAAATGCTGATTAAAATGTCCATGGAATGCACCAGGCAAATTAAATTTCAGTCACAGCCGCCTAGGCAGTTTCGGTGGGCAGACAGCTCCAGCCTGTGGTGCACCTGGGCTTGCTCTACCCCTCTCCCACAGCCACCTGCCCCTTGCACACAGGTACTGCAGTGATGCTGCAGCAGTGATGCTGCAGCCATGGCAGCCCAAGGAATACAAGTGAGATGAGGCTTGTTGGGAAAGGTGGTAGTGACTGGTCTAGTAGAGGATGCCTGGGGCTGAGGGGGAAAGCCAGACATCATTCCAGGTAAGGGAGCAGTGTCCCTCCCCACTCCAGCTTTGACATTTCTCCCAGGCCACAAGCCCAGGAGATGAGGGCTTCTGCCATGTTCACTGCCCTGTGACTGGGCTGCCACCTCCTGCCTGTCTTGCCCACCCTACTCCCTGTGTTGGCATTTAAACAGGACTGCTGTCTTTGAACATTGCCTGCCAATCCCTTCCCCTCCAAACAGCCTGCAGTGGACAGCTGAAACTCTCCCTTTGGGGCAGAACTGCTGACAGTACAGCCAAAAGCCTGCCACAAACCAGGAGACAAACCTAAGCCTGAGGGAGGTGTTGATGCTTGGGACTTCCCCTTTTCCACCTTTTCAGCAGCTTAGACAAGCCCCTGAAATCCCCTCCCACAGTTTGTCCCCAGCTTTGGTGGGACACCCAGATGTAGCTGCAAGTCCAGTAATGTTTCTTCTTAAGAAGCTGCTCTGACCTCCTTCCCATACCCCCAGTACCCAGCCCTTTCATCTATGCTGGGGGAGGGTTTTATATCTTTATATCATTGCTAGCCTTGGTAAAAGAGCTTGTCAACCTTCTGGCAGCAGGCTGGCAGCAGTTATTCCAGTGCCTTGCTCCCCACTGATCCCCTGAAGGAATGTTGGTATTAGTAGGTTTGATCACCATCATAGTTTCATTTCCCTCTCTTTCCTGTCTCTCCTTAGTCTCCTTTGGTTTAACTCCAGGCAGAAGACAGAAGAGTCTCAGCCAGGTAAGTGCAGACACAGGTAATGCTGTAAAGCAGTGGCACAGCCATTTCCCTCCTCCTCCACAAGCTGGGTGCAGTCACTGTGCCAGGATCCGGCAGCTTCAGTGCTGTGTCCCTTCATAACCATTCCACTTAGGATAGCTGCTTTTCCAGTCACACTTGGCTTTGAGGCAAAACAATAAAACCACTTTGTGAAGCAAACGAATCTCTTACCTACTAATATGCAGTTTCCAAAGATTCTTCATAGGGTGTGCTTGGGAAAAAAAAAAAAAAAGTTTGCATTTAGGCACACAAAATTATATGGCCTGCATAAATAAAGGCAATGAGATTTGTCTTGCAGCATAAGGGTGAACAATGTAAAAAGTCACACTTATCAAATCCATGAAATGTTTGCTGTATGGATTTTTTTCCCAGCAAAAAGGAGAAAAAAAGCTCTTTTGGTAGTGAATAAAATGGGTATTTTGGTTTGGTTGTGATTCTGTTCATTTACAATTCCTTAATACACAGTTCTTTAAAAGTCAGAGTGACTTCATCCTCTGCTCTCAGAGCACCTGAGGACACACATTAAGACATCTGCTCAAGCCAGTGCCTATCACTGCCTGCCCAGCCTTTTTACATACATTGGTTATTTGTTTTACTAACACCAAGCTGCTGCAGTACTGTCTATGTATATATATTACATGTGCTGAAGGAGTTATGAATGGGCTCTGCAGTCCTTGTGGCCTGTAACTGCTCCCATAGCCATGAGTTAAGACTTGGTTAATGGATGCTAATCTGTCAATTCTTGAACAATTCAGGAAATTAGTTATTGACATAATGGAGAAATTATCTGAGTGTATCACAGCAACCCATACTTGAGGACACCTCTGTCTGCTAAGGTTGACCTTAATAATTAACAGCTTTACCAGCGCCCCAGAGGTACTTTAAAAGGCAAGAGGCTGAAGGTTAAATAGCTTCTGTGCATCAGATGTGCTCATTACACCAGTATGTCTATAATGGCTTTTCTGAAGCCACAGCAGCTTGTTAATTGATTGTTCTCATTTCACAGTCCTTCCAGGGGTCCCCTGTACCATTATAAAGCTATGTTCTTGTCCTTGCCAGATTCCCTTTTCCTGTTCAGACTAACTAGTGTTCCCTCTCTGAACAGGGACTGCCTTCCATCCCTCTGCTTGCCCTTGGTGGGCTGTATGGTGCTGCTTGGGCACCCTCCATTCCACTCCTCCACCTCAGCTCCTCCTTCTGTCACACTCAACAGGCTTGACAGCCAGCTGCCTGCTATTTAACTACCCACCTCCATAACACAGCATCCAGGCAGCCCTGCAGTTCTCCTTGCTTTGGTCCAGCATCTATTTCAGTTTTCCAAAATGAGGTGGCAATGATGAATCAGAAGGGAAGTGTCATCAGTGACTTGGTGTGGAAGAACAAGGTTTGCAAGGAGAGCATGACCAACCATTGAAACCACCAACCAGGAAACCACCATTCATCAGTCACAGCCAGCAGGGCTTCCTGAGGGGAAGGTCTTGCTTGTCAAACTTCATTTTACAACATGGGAACGCACCTAGCTGATCAAGGGAAGCCAGTTGATGTAATCTTTTTGAATTTCAGTAAAGCTTTCAATACTTTCTTACAGTATCACGGAGCTTTCTCACAGCTCTTTGTTGGACATCACAAAATGTCTAGCACAGAGGTGAATAAACACATCATGCTATGGGTGAGCAACTGGCTCGTCAGTCAGGCACAGAGGGTTATAGGGAATGGGGTGACATCAGACTGGTGACCTGATTCCGGGGATTCCACAGGGCTCCATCTTAGAAGTGCTCTTCAACATCTTCATAAATGACTTGGATGCAGAATCTGAAGGGATCCTGCATAAGTTTGCCGAGAATACAAAACTGGGAGGAGCTATTGACTCCCTCAAGGGCAGGGAGGCCAGCAGAGAGACCTTGACAAAGAAGAGAAGGGGCAGACACTGATCTCTTCTCTGTGGTGACCTGGAAAGGGAATGGCCTGAAGTTGGACCACGGGAGGGGGGAGGGTTAGGTTAGATATTAGGAAAAGGTTCTTCACCCAGAGGGTGGTTGGACACTGGCATAGGCTCCCCAGGGAAGTGGTCACAACACCAAGCCTGAAAGAGTTCAAGAAGCATTTGCACAATGCTCTCAGATGCAAGGTGTGATTCTTGGAGTGGTGCTGTGCAGGGCCAGGAGCAGGACTTGAATGAGCCTGAGGGATCCTTCAAACTCAGCATATTCTATGATTCTGTGATCCTATAACCTGCTTCTCTGATAAACTGCTACAGCTGGAAATAGAAAAACTTCCTGGGTTGAGAATGCATTTGCCAGCTCATTTGAGCTGAAGCCATGGAGCCATTAATGCCACAAGCTCCTGTCTATGTCCCAGATAAGAAATGAGCTTCGCAAGTCTCAGCCTTTGGGTCAAAATCCTCCAATGTGTTTAGGTAACTTGACTGGGGTGGAAGATGGGTCTCTATAAAAGAGAAGCTGGACTCTAATATCTCCTGTCTTTCAAACAGAAAGATGATTGAGTATTTTTTGCATATTAACAGGGTAAGCAGAGGGTAAAAGCAGGGCAAAGCGAGTTTCAACAGAGCTTCCCCTTTCTTGGCTTAAAACAGACACAAGCTCCCATCTTCCTATTAACTTCACAGCCCTCCCATGGAAGGGGGGATGCACAAAGCCCTTTTGTTCTACAGGTTCTGGGGAGATTTTACTGTTTCACTTGGGCTGAGATGCTCCTGTTGAAGGGAGATGTTAGGGAAGCTGTCAGGATTTGTGGGTCCCTCTCCTCTAACTTTGGTGCATCTACCATCAGTGACAACAGACAAGTTCAATGCTGTATTTTAAGTGAATTGAGGCACCACTGTTCCATTATCCAGGCAAAACAGAGAGTCCAGACTAAGGCAGGATAAACTGTAAATTATCATGAAAGACTGACTGAGAAGGAAAAGCTAGCCCTAGTGCTGTAGGACTGGGTGCATCACATGCCATCATCTGGCTCCACTGTGTGTTGGGATATCTTCTCTTGCCTCAGGGGATGAAAAATTTTGTTCCTCATCCTTTCCTAGAGGAGTGTGCATGCACTTGCATCGCTCTCTCTTCAGCAGGCTGTTGTGGTGCCAAGCAGACAATTTCTCCTCAACCATGCTTGTTGTTTCTGCAATTCAGTGGCACTTCCAGTCAAAATGTATTCCCTGTTCTTCACTCATCTTCTCCAGACTCTGCACACGCTGGCCTCTCTGATGGTAAAAAATTAGCAGGCTGGGGCTATGAAATCCTAGACTGGCAATGATTTGTGGGGATATCTGTCCTTAACAGGAGTCATCCAGATAGCTCAGCACCTGCTGGGGCTCGGGAAACACATCCACTCACTGTGCAATCAGCCACTTCCCAGTGAAAAGGGAATGCCTGCCTTAGGACACTGCTTTCCGCTTACTCCTACCCTTGTTTGCAAAATCACAGAATCAGAATCATAGACTAGCTGAGATAGAAGGGACCTTAAAGTTCCCATTCCCCCTGCCATGGACAGGAACACTTTTCACTACACTAGGTTGTTTAGAGTCCCACCCAACCTGGCCTTGAACACTTCCAGCGATGGGGCATCCGGAGCTTTTCTGGGCAAGCAGTCCCAGTCCCAGTCCCAGTCACCTTCCATATTCTAAATCCGCTCTGGAAAGCTCCCGCTGAGGCCCCGAGCGCCGCCGGGGTCGGGCTGAGGGCGGCCTGCAAGGCGGGCAGAGCCCACAAGATGGCGGGCACGCTCCGCGCCCGGGCGGCGGCGGCGGCGCTGGCAAGGAGAGGGTAAAATGCACAAAATACACCCCAGACCGTCACCGCCAGGCTGAGCACAAAGTCAGGCAAACACACCGTACTAGCCTGGGCTGAGATCCCTTTCAGAAAGTTCAGTCTGGAGTGGAGAAGAGTGAGAGGAGATCCCATTAATGCATATGAATCTGCCTCAAAGGCAGGAGCCAGGAGGATGGTGCCAGACCACTTTCGGTGCTGCCCAGAGACAGGATGAGGAGCAATGGACGTGAACTAAAACACAGTAAGTTCCACTTCAACATGAGGCAGAACTTCTTTATGTTATTGGAATAGGCTGCCCGTGGAGGCTGTGGAGTGTCCTCACCAAATTCACCTGGACACGTTCCTGTCTCTAGGTGACCCTGCTTTGGCAGAGGGTTCAGACTGGATGATCTCCAGAGATCCCCTCCAACCCGAAAAATTCTGTGAAGTGCTGAAAAAAAAAAAAGGGGGAGACATCAAATACCCACACTCCAGCATGGGATACAGCCCTGTGTCCCACGTCAGACAGGGTGGACACAAAAATGGGGGGCAGAGGGATCGTGAGGGGCTGCAGAGCCTTCCACAGGAGAGGGATGACCCAACCTTCACCATGATTTATGTTTTTAAACAGATTTCTGTTTTTAATACACAACCAGTCAATTATAACTTGGTTTTGGCAAGCAAGGGCTTCCTTGAAATTAGGGCTGCCTTATATCACAGAATAATCTAAGTTGGAAGGGACCCACAGGGATCATCAAGACCAGCTCCTGGCCCTGCACAGGACCACCCCCAAGAGTCACACCATGTGTCTGAGAGTACTGTCCAAACTTCTGGAACTCTCTTGCTGCTGTGACCCCTTTCATGTTGCTTAATCCTATCCCAGCCTTCTCTCCATGGCCAGATGCTGCCTTGCAATAGCTCAAGCTGAATCCTCCTGGTCACAGCACCAGCAGGATCCTTTGGTGGAGGGTCCAGGGCACGTGTGCTCCTGAGCAAAGCCACAGGCAGGCCCCCAAAAAGCCTTTGGAAAGCTTCTGCATGGCTACCCTGTGACAGGGTACCTGGTTCCCTGTCTCCAAACCATCATTTTTAGCATTTTTTGGCAGCATGTTGCCCGGGTGATGGAAAGCTGTCTACACCCTGGGGTACAGAAGATCTTAGTGGGGATCATTGCTGCTCCTGCATGTGGGGACTTTTTGGCAAGTGGAGCTGGTGGTGCCACCTATTCCTGGGATTCTCATTGCACATAAAGGTGGTGTTATGAGAAGCAGTGACTCACACAACTTCAGATGCAGCTATCAATTCCCCACATTCAAGGGCAGCTGTGTTGATGAGTTGCTCTCTATATTTCAGTGAAGAAATCTCTTTATTGTGGTTGTCTTCTGCTGGGATCCTGTTCTCAAAAAATCACAAAATCTGGAACAGACTTAGAGGAGTCTGGCTTTTGAACAAGCCTGAAACCCCAGTGCTCTGAAATCTGGAGCACTTGTAGGATGTGGCTTATGACAGGCTCCTCAAAAATATCCCCATGACTATGCCTTTATAAAAAAGATGGTCCTTGCTTGGGCTTACTATGGTTAAGAGCTTCAAGAAGCTCTCTAGTCCAGTTCTGTCACCCCTTCATCATCAGTGTCTCCACCTCTCCTCCTCCCACAGGGTTCAGCTTGCAGAAATCCTATCTACTGACAACATCGTAGGAGAATGTACAGACTGTATCCTCTCCAAAAACATGAGCAAAGAAACTAGAAGGTACTAGAGGCGATGGGTCAACCTCTGTTTAACATTTTATGGGTTGTTGTTTGGTTTGGGTTTTTTAAAAATTATTTTGTTTGTTTCTATCATGAGAGCAGCTCTTGTCTGCTTGGTCTTCCCCATGTGATTTCCCCTTTCAGGCTCATACCTCTGTTGATTGGTGCAACCAGCTCCTTCTGCATTCAGGTTCTGTTCTTCTGAGGCACCAAACTTTCCCCTCATAAAGTACAAGCACTCCATGTGGCACTCAGGGAGTCAGGCATTTCAATGCTTGGTGTTCTTGCATACTTAAGTACCTTTCAGGCTCTATTTCTTAATCCTCAAGTGTTAAAAAAATGCTAAATTTAAGTGGAAAATATAGATGAACTTGTTAAACATTGGTCCCTCTGTGGCTTAACTAAAGGAAGAAATTATATTGAGATTTTTTTCAAGTCACACTATTGCACAAACACATTGAAGGGAGGTACATAAGAAGAGACCTTTCCTGGAAAACTTCGTCCCTATAGAGAATCTGCTGGAACAGAACTCTGATGATATGCAGAAAAATTACCTCAGTGTTTCAAGATTATTGGTCCATGTAGAGTGAAGAAGAAACAAGGAAAAAAAATCAGCTCCAATCAAGCATGCTAGGGCATAACTCTCTCTGCAGATCTCTTCTCATAAGAGTCCAAGCCCATGAAAGAACTGGCATCAATAGATGCTGAAGCCTACTGAAGGCCTTTAATGTAGCAAGTCAATGAACTTTGATGGAGCTGGCTTTTCTGGAAAGTCAGCTGGATTGCCAGGGTAACCACATCACAAAAGGATGCAGGATGGAAGAATACAGACATTTGCTGAAAAGTTTTATGGGGATGACAAAATTAAATAAAACTGGATGTCCTTAGAAAACAGTTTTTACATTCATCATGTCTCTTGGCTGGATTCCACAGCATTACAGAAACATTTCTACAAGAATTGATTAATTTTCATATTCTGGGCCCTGGAAAATGTCCCATGCTGTTCAGAATAGGTAAGGTTTTTTTGAGTACAGGCTTAGAGGTGAGATCCAAGCCAGCTGGGCAGGGCCAACATCCTTCAGTTACACATTACCATGCATATGACTGAATCCTGTATCAACAAGCTGGAAGGAGAGTAAAAGGACTATCTACTTATTTTATCCACATTTAGCAGCAGGATATGCATATAAAAGAGGATGAGCTGTAGGGACAATAGTAAACTAATCAGAGACAGAGAGCAAAGGTGAATCTTTTCTCTGAGACAAAGAATAACCTTCATCTGGCCAATGACTAAACAAATGGATCCAAGCTACAGGGTAAAGTTAAAAGCAACATTGATCCAAAGTTTAAAGAAGTTTTAGACTCATGGGTTCAGTTCAGATTAAAACATGGGTTCTTAAGTTCTAAAACAAAATGTTTGTTAAAGTCTGGGTGGGCTCCTGCCTGGGTCTATTTGCAACTTCAGTCTTTGCAGAAAAGTGTACCAGTGGCTGCAGGACTTCACCACTTCCATCTCCCCAGCCAAAGCCTTATTCTTCTTAAATCCTCTGTACTTTCCTGTGCTTCACTCATGCAGACATTTGTGCTGCTTTCCAGAGGTATGGGGCTTCAGGAAAACTAGTTAGAAAATTTCTTGCATGTCCTCCAAAAAAACCCCCAAATCTAAAACAAACATGAAACCCTACCCCCTCCCCCAATAAAATTTTCTTATTCTTCAAAGGAGTTTTTTCCCCACATAAAAATAAGTTCAGGACTCTCACTATTTGGAGATCTCAGTTAAAAACCCCACTCTAACTTCCCTGTTCTAGAGAGTCTATAAACCAGGTTAATGGTTTGTGAGTATTGACAACAATACTGCATGACAACTGGATGACAACTCCACCCCTTCATTTCATACAACTATAGAAGAGTTTGGATGGGAAGGGACCTTAAAGATTATCTAGTTCCAATCCCCCTGCCAGGTGCAGGGACACCTTCCACTAGATCAGTTTACTTCAAGCTCCATCCAGCCTGGCCTTGAACACTTCCAGGGATGGGGCATCCACAACTTCTCTGGGCAACTTGTTTGAGTGTCTCACTGCCCTCACAGTAAAGAATTTCTCCCCAACATCTAATCTAGACCTATCCTCTTTAAGCTTAAAACCATTCCCCCTTATCACAAGTAAAAAGCCGCTCCCCCTCACTTTTATAAGCCACTTTAAGTACTGGAAGGCTGCAATGAAGTCTTCCTGTAGCCGTCTCTTCTCCATCAAGAGAAGAGCAATCCCAGCTCACTTGGCCTGCCTGGGCAGGAGAGGTGCTCCATCCCTCTGATCATCTTCATGGCCTCCTCTGGACTCACTCTAACAGGTTCACATCTTTCTTGTGCTGGGAATCCCAGAGCTGGATGCAGCACTCCAGATGGGGGCTCAGAGAGCAGAGTAGAGGGGCAGAATCACCTCCCTTGACCTGTCAGCTATACCTCTAGATGCAGCCCAGGATGTGTTTGGCTTTCTGGGCTGCTGTTGGCTCCTGTCCAGCTTTTCATCCACAAGAACCCAGAAGTCCTTCTCCACAGAGCTGATCTCCATGAGTTCTTCTTCCAGTCTGTACTGTCTGGGATTGCCCTGACCCAGCTGCAGCACCTTGCACTTGTTGAACCTCATGAGGTTCTCATGGATCCACTTCTCCAGTTTGTCCAGGTTCCTCTAGATGGCATCCCTTCCCTCTGTTGTGTCAACTGCACCACTCAGCTTTATGCCATCTGCAAACTTGCTGAGGGTGCACTTGGTCCTACTGTCATTAATAAAGATACTAAAGAGACAGAGCCTCAAGGGACACCACTCGGCACCAACCTCTACTTAGGCACAGAGTCTCTGACCACAACTCTCTGGCTGCATCCATCCAGCCAGCTATCTGGCCTTATCTACCAAACAGACCACCTCTCAAATCCATGTCTCTCCAATTTGAAGATAGGGATGCTGTGTGGAAATCACTTGCCTTGTTTCGGCTCTGACTTTGTACATAATTTCCCTTTGGAACAAGGAAAAGTGAGCAAACTTTTCTTTGGGCTTGAGAGAATAAAATACTTGCATCATCCCTGGCAGATGGGGAATAAGCAGGAAAGCACTGGGACCCCAGAAAAGGCAACAGGAGAGAAGAAATTCCTGATTTCCATCACCAATTTTTTTGGTTTTCTGGAAAAGGAGCCTTGCTTTTAAAATTAGATTAGAGCACTTCTTTAGATACAGACTGCAAGTATTTTGCGAAGATACCTTAGTGTGTTTCCATCAATAGCTACAGCAGCTACAAATTTGTACTTCTGGATGAAAGGTACTTTATCAAAAAGTTCCTGACAAGCTCTTATCTACACAGCACATCACTGACATACCCATCCTGTGTGAAATCTGTGCAAGAAAGACAGGGTTTGTTTTGTGAAATTATAGGTAGGAAGCACCCTCCAGAACATCCCACACCACAGATTAATCAATGCAGGAAAATACACTGAGTTTAGTGGCAAAGGCAATACAAGGAAATGGATACTAGGGAAACTAAGAGGTGTGAAGAACAGGCAAGTGAAGAACAGGCAAGTCCAAAGCTTAAGAAGATGGAATTGAAAAAAAAAATGAAAAAGGAAACTACTTATCCCAGCTACCACTGAGCCGCTGAATATCATGAATTTTTACTCATGCTCTCCTAAATTGAAAGGTGCTGATACCAATCTGTACAGAGAGCTTGTGGACTGGAGAAAGGTTGTTCTTGTGTTGGGAGTAGAGTAAACATTAGTAAAGCCCTAAGCAGGTAAAAGACACAGTCCTTCTAGAAACAGAGGTCACAGGAGAGTGCCAGGGATGAGGCTGTCATTCTGATTCCTCCCTTCCTCTTTCTGCTAAGTGCTGTTTTTCTCAGTCTCTCAGAGGTTAAGGACAGATGGGAAACATAAGATCTTCACAGCTCCTTTGGGAGCTGTTAGTCAAGCGTGTCACACATCACAGTCCTTCAAACCTCACCTGTTTACCTTGCCTGAGACTTGACTGCAGTGTCCCTCACGCTTTTAACTGTGGTTAGTACACACCCTTCAGAAACAGGCCTGTCTTGGCTTGGACACATCTGGACAATGTTCCAACTACCCTGACAGCTTGTTATGGTGATTAACCACCTTCATTCCAATAAATTTGTGCCCAGTTTTTCATATGAATGTATCTGATTTCAGCTTGCTGAAACACATTCTCATAATTTACTAGATTAAAGAGCCTTTCAGTACCTGATATTTTTCTTCCAAGGAAGTTCCTTCACCATCATAATCAATTCTCCGCTCGGCCTTTTTTGATAAACTAAAGAGACAAAGTGCTTCATATCTCCCATTGCGAAGCATTTTCTTCAGGCTCTGAATCATTTTGTGTGGCTCTAATGTTCCACCACCCATTTTTCAATATCAATTTATAATATGCAGGCCATCCCAGTGCTGGTCTCATAAATACAGTACGTGCTTATATCCATTTGCTTGTCCCTTAGGACTCAAAAAAAAAAAAAAAAAAAAAGAAATCTATTCAGAGTCTGAGGCAGATGCAAGCCAGGTTCTTTCTGTCTGGCATTTGCAGCAACCAAAAAAGAGCCATCAGTCACCTCCACTGGTGCTGCCATCTCAGCACATAAAGGGAAAGCATAAAAAGGCTGTCTCCCTTCTTCCCCATGACACAATTTAACACTGGAAAGCAGGGCTGCCCCTGGGCAGGGTTCTGCTCTGAGCACAGATCACCCCAGACACACCCAGACCACATCCATAGAGATAAACGAGCCAATGGGCACCGACTAGCTGTGTACAGACTGTTAAACCCTCTTACCCATCAAAGTGTAGTGACTGCAGGCTTTTTATGCCCATACCTGGGAACTGTTTGGAAAATGCTAACATCCTGAGGCCAGCACTGTGCCAGGGACCAGTCTCTCCATGGACCCAGCTAAGCTCCACTCCCTGGGACTGCTCCCCACCACTGCCACCTTCTTTATCAAGAGAGGTAAATGCCATCTTAACACAGAACCAGTCTCCAAGGACGGAGAAGGATGAAATGGCTCCCTCATTTTCTCCTTCCAAACAGGCCAGGAGCGTTTCTAAGACCAGGGAGGCAGCAGCAGGCTGGGGCATCTGGCAGTTGCATCAAACCTCTCAGTGCAACCTCGTGCATCTCAGCAAGGGAAAGGGCACAGGGCAGAAAGGCAAGAAGGAAAAAAAGGCAGTAAAGACACTTTTGCATAAGCTCGGAGAGGAGAGCTTGTGTCTAGAGCTTGCATCACTATGCAGCTGGAATCAAACCCAGGCTGGCAGCCTCACCCAAGCTGATGCTTTAGCCCTGGGGGGTCCCTGACCTGCCTGTCCTGCACCAAACATCCACTGGGCACCAGCACCCTGGAGCTTCCTCATCACAGGCCTGTCCTGCAGTTGCTTGTCAGAGCTGAAACAGCAGTCACCCAGGAATTTAATGCCAACAAAGCTGGAGGCACTTCACACAGATTATAAATAGAAAAGGTGCCCAGGCTGTGCCTAAATAAAACTTTGCCTTCAATTCCAGGGTTCTCAGATCAGGAGGCTGAGGGGAGAGTAATTTTAGGAAAATACAACCTCAACCCCAGCTCATCAGAAGAGAACAAAAATACCTGTTGGCTAGTATTTTATTAGGTTTTGATTAGAACAATAGGGACTTTCTTTTTTGCTACAGAATTTTCCCCTTTCTTGTATCTCTCAGTGGCAGAAAATGCTGATTCACAAACCTGGAGCTTTAAAAAAAAAAAAAGTATTTCATATGCAGAAGAAACATATCTTACATAATTTCATGCTTCCTGCTCTGCTCTCTAGTGCCACGTTCCTCATTTTCAGGCTGTTTTAAAGGTCAGCTTCACAGAACAAATCCTGACCTCAGACATGGGAAATATGCTGCCTCATCACTCCAGGATCTTTTCTCACATGATTAGTCCCAACATTCCTGCAAGTAGAACAGTCCCCATTGCCACTGCTACAGACATAAAACCAAAAAAAAAAACCAAAAAAAAAAATACAAAAAAAAAAAAAACAGAAAAGAAAAAGGCAAGATATTTTTTTCTCTCCATTCTCAAAGTTAATGCTCACCAACATCACAGGCTTATTTCACAGGCTGGGGGCTACTTCACCACTGTAATGCTATTGCCATCTACAGACAAGCAATAGACTTAACAAACATACATACAAGTTAAAGTAGGAATACATGCCTAAACTGACAACTGTTCTTGAAAAAGCTTGAAAGGACTTAAAAGAGGATTTTATTTAAGATTTTCCAATGGATCTTAGATACAGGATCTGGGCAAAAGTTAATTGAAGACAGCAATTAGTCCTCATGGTATTGGTTTTAATACTGATTATGTATTCATTCGACTGGCTCAATTTTTCTGAAGATTTTTGTTTTGATACTATAATTTGAGCAGACAAGACAGGTCACATTAAGGGGCTGATCTAGAAGACACATGCATACTTTGAGCAAAAGATCTGAACTTACTTGAAATTACTACTATCAATTACCAAAGAATGATGGAAGGCACAGCCATGATGAACAAGCTCCAGTGCTACAGGAAAGCTGAAGATTAATTTACTTGCTTAATAAAGCTGCTGAAAATATAAGATTTCAAAATTAATAAAAGAACCAGTCAATTATTCTACTGGTTATAAATGACAAATATATACTGAAAAATATTTTGATTGAAGTATTAAAGTTACTGAAAACTCTTTTTAGTGTGCTTAGGCCTCTAAGAAAGAATATGGGTCTTATTCAGTAACCTGGTGGACTAGATTTTGTCAGCATCTGTAATAAATACAAAGCAAAACTGAAGCTCCCACTCACTGGGAAACTCTATGGGTGACATTTAAAAGAAAGCACACCACTACAGTGAGATGAAAAATGGGGTTTCTGTTAAACTATAACTAACGAGATGGTTATACTGCTCTCAGGTTCATGATAAAAGCAGAAAGTTTGCCTCCTGTGCCTGCAGAGTTCATTGTCAGGTGGCTCAAACCATGCATGGTTTACGTGTCAGACTTGGCCTCTTCTTGTTGATCCCTGCTGAAACAGTGAAAGGGAAATGCCCAGGCCCTGAGAGCAAAGATTGCCCCACAGCTTCTCATTCTGGGGGGGGGGGGGGAGGAGGGAAAAAGGGAAAAAAAAAAAAAAGGCAGTAAAGGCATTGGACCCATCTCAGTCCCTTGCCAGAGGAAAGACCCTGTAAGGCTGAACCCTGAACAAGTCATATGAAAAGACCCAAAGCACAAAGTCCTCTAACGAAGTCAGAACAAAAACGTTTGGATAGGATTTCTGGAAGAAGGAGCCAGAGGTGTTTGTGAATAAGCACAAGAATAGGCACATCCAGTGACCACAGAACTACAAACAAAAGCACTTTTGTGCAGTCCCAGATTACTTGCTCTTATTTTCTCTTACAGTCACATGCTTATGTAGGCCTGTACTGTTTGAAAACATGATTTATTAAGATGCCTTAAATTGCAACCAAGTATTGTACTATTAATACTGACTTTGGTTTAACTTTCCTGTTACTTAATATAAATATGCATAATTTTAATCTCTTATGCAGCCAAATCCCCACTGAATCCTTTAAAAGTTTTTGTTGATATGTGCACTATATTTCCAAAGTGTTTCAGATTTATGGGCTTCCCCCTCCCTTCCCCATCATTGTTTCATTGGTTCAGGGACAACCCCTTCTTTTCAGCAGATTGAAACATCCAGTAATGTAAAACAGATCTGGTAACCCTATGGCATTAAATCATGCTTTGTGGTACTTTATTCTTGCTCCAGAAGACTTTATGCATTAGCAAGTACATAAAATTGCACCAGAGACTGAATACATATTGAAAAGCAAGAAATGATTCCATATGATCTTAATTTTTCAAAGCAGTGCACCACTGTTTTAAAGCAATAGTGTTTAATTTTCCAATTAAATGAAGTTTTTAAAATAGCCCTTCTAACCCACAGATACGGGAACACTCTCACTTTGGATATTCTCTCCAGCTGAGAGATTTGGGTACACCAACAATTTTCACAGTCAAATGGTGTCCTTGGTTAACAAGCTAGCAAGGGTGCAATTAGCCACGGCAGTTAATTTCTTCCTTTTATTCAAAAAAGCTTGTGTCATCATTACTGTGAAGACACGGGTCACAAAGGCTCCGTGAGCAAACTGAATAGCACACGTTCCTCTTTAAGCTTCACATACTTGAACATCTGTCAGACCTCAGCTAGAGTTCCTCCCCAGTTTCCCCTGTTTACTTCCAAGGAAAAAAGTCCGTTTTGGTTAAACAAGGTTTATAATACCTCTACCTATATTTTAAACTAGACATGCCTATTATGTAGAGTAGCTACTGTATTTAGAAGGAGCAAGCTCTTTAGCAGATCAGCGTGTATTCAATTAGATGGGCTCACCTAAATGGTACCCCCCAAAACTAAAAACCAATAAAATCAGGTCTCACTCTTGTAGTCATTGCCTCTCCATAGGTCAGCTGGCAGTGAATGACTTCAGGTGACGTTTTGGTTTGCCAAGCTGAAGGAAATTATTTTGTAAGGCAGGCAAGGGTGTGTGCAAATGGAAGAATTCAACTTTTCAGATTCCAGGAGGAGTTTGCAGGACAGTTGCTATAACTGCATGCCCTGAGCATGTTTGAGTGACATTCACATGAGCTGCAAGGAACGTAAGGTCTTTAATACCAGAACAGGACTGGGGCAGAACTGAGGCATTAAAGTTCTGAACTGCCCTCTCAAAATCCCCTGCTCAACTGATGCCTAATCCTGGAGGCAATGAAGTCCTATTTTTAGGTTGTCAGCATCTCAAGATACAGGATATTCTGTCTTTCACATACCCACAACCACCCCTTGTTGGGCAGCCCTGTGCTTGCCCTCCCCAGTGCTGGAATTCGTAGCTCGGACACGTTTCCATGCAAGACGAGACCCACGGGCCCGGCTGCTCAGCCTGCTCAGAGCACATCCAACACATACCAAAAAGGCTCTGGCTTTTTAGAGCACGCTGCTGTGATCGCTCTTCCAGGACGGGACAGCAGGTAGAAGGTGCCCGGCGCTATTCCATCGCTCTGCGGCGTGTACAGACTCGGGAAACACGACCCCTTTCCCATTCCTCCGACTTGATGCAGCTCCTGAGTCAGCAGTTACCCAGTTCCTCCGAGGTAGGGGAGAGAGAACCAGCTGCAAATGCTTATAAATCGACTTCTGCACCATGTGCTAAGGCGCTGACTGCTTTTGCTTAGCACTTCACCAGCCCCTTTGAACCCTTCCTCAACTTCCCCAGGGGAGATTTCCTTCCCCCCTGTATGCCTTGCAGTGCCCCTCCACACCAGGAGACACGAGGTCATTTTCTCCGTCTTCTGCCCGCCGGGGTTCGGCTGCCCCGCTCTGACTTTCCCGAAGAGTATCTGTCTTACCAGGGAGGCAGGCTAGCCTAACACGCACTCCATTTCCAACCAGCCTGTTGAACCCGTACTGCTGCTTGGAGGAGAGGGTGGGGCCTCAGGATTCACGGGAGCAATCAAGGAGAGGCCATGACCTAGCAATAATAACATTGCCATGGGGAAGGGAGGGGAGCAGCCTTGGATTTCAGTCCCCTTTTGAAAGTGTGCTCTATGTACTTTATATCAAACATCTGTCAGGCAAGAAAACACAAAGTCCTGGGAAAAGGACCAGGAGCCACATCTTCAGCTCCTGAACAAGAGCTCTGATCACTGGAAATACAGGATGACAGCATGAGGGAGGTGCTTAGACGTCTTCCTCCAGGGGCCACGTTCGGGAGAAAATAATTTTTGGAGGAAGTGAAATAGGCCGTACTGGGCACCTGCTGTCAAAAGGAGAGGCCAGGCTGCGAGCCTGAAGAAAGGTAATCCTGCGGTCCTCATTCTTGTCACCTGATCCCCGATTAAATCCCCAGCTGTACAAGCGCTCCTTCTGTTTGCAGGTAGAGGGAAGCAGGGCTGTGCTGTGTAAGCACCACCACAACGAAACAAGGATTGAGGATGCATCTCTCTGCACGGCACAACGCGGACAGGACAGTCACCTCGGGGACATTTTTTGTCCCGTGAAGACGAGCGACACTGACATAGTTTCAGAGGTGTGGCTTCAAGGTCTCCCTGTCGGTGCCCTACCTCTAAGCATTTGGCACACTGGATTGGCACACCTGACTGCCAGACACGTACCCACCCAGTCCCTTCCCCTCCCACCGCACACAGATCCCCACTGCCTCCAAGCCCACATCTGGAGGGCACTTGCAGCCTGGCACAACTTAGCTTTGAGGCAAGGGGATCGGGTAAAGGCGAGAGGTGGCTCTGCTTGGTCCTCAGTGCAGCAGTAGCTTCTGGCTGAAGGCAATTTTCGTGCGAGCGCCACGGCAGCTTCAGGAGAGGCTTTTCTGGCGGCAGGGCTGCAGGCAAAGGGCAGCTCCAGGAGAGGGGGAGCGAAGCCCACCCGGCCCCCGCCCCGCGCCGCATTTTACTCGATTGTTTATTATTTTCCGAGGGGCGGTGGCGGGGCGGAGGCGCCAGCCAATGGGAGGCGTCGCAGGCCTGACGGGCGACGAGCGGTGGCCAATGGGCGTTGAGGGCGGGCTCCGGCGGTCACGCGCGGCCCCGGAGCATGACATCATTCAGTTCGCACGGCGCAGCCTAGCTNGGGACCAGCGCCGCCGCTCCCCCTCCCCGCGCTGTGTGGGCGCAGGAAGGTGTTAAGTTATAATGATGGAGCAATTAAGCGATAAGTGGGTATAATTAACACCACGTGGGGTAAACGAGACGGGTTTAAGTGGTCACGGTCGCGTTGCACAAGGAGTCAGTGGCGGGGCAGAACGGAGTTTGGTCACTCGGACCAGCCCAAGCTAGAGGGGAGAGCTGTCTATCTTCATAAGTCAAAATTCTTTCATATAATCTAAGACGAATAATAAAGTGGTTTCTTGTTGTATCTTAGCAATTGGCTGCACCCTGATAGTATAAATTCAAGAACTGCGTGTACCCCCGAGTATTTAAAAATTACAAAGCAAGCTTTTGAGCAACGTCAGCCTAAAGAGCAGGTTTTTACAAAGGGTTTAAAATACGTGATTAGTTTTTTCTTTTTCCCCACCTCTTACCTTTCTTCCTGTCCCTCAAAGTATATTTGGGTCACATCCATGGTGCATCAAGAACTTGGCTGTTGGTTTAAAATGGAAGCTGAGACGTTCCTTCAATGGGACATTAAGAAGAGGAATTTCAGGGAAATACCAGTATTGCGGGCCTCATAAATAATGCTGAGAGAGTCCAACTTGAAGTGATCTTTACGTTGCTGTTCATCACTTTAGGGAAAATTTTATAGTTAGAAATCTGTGGCCATCTTTGGCAAACCCATCAAGTTTCCATGGCACAATTTGGACCCTTGCTCTGTGTCTGCCAGTCAGCCAATCTTCCCACAACAGCTGTGAAACCCATTAGCCAGTTTTAGCCAAACTGGGCCAAAAAGTTAAAGTCCCAGGGTATGAATTTGGCTGGTTTATAAATGACATTTCTTTCTAATCATCAGCATCCAGGTTGCTCTGAATTAGCCACAAAGCCTATTGCCTGTTGCCCAGTCTGTGTTTAAAAGACAAAGTAGGAACAACTGTGGGAAGAACAAAAAACACACTAAGTGAGCCACTCTCTCACAGCGTGAATGGGAGGGGTTCACAGGGTTATTGCAGGGGACACAAACTGCTCAGCGACCAGGCTGCAGGTGCCTTACAAAACAACAATGTAGCTATTGTTTAACGTAAGTGCAATATAACATTTATTTATTGAGCGGCAGTACACTTTACAGGAGATGTCCATAATGCTGTACTGACAAGAAATTTCAGGTTTCCCACCCGCCATGAGACTTCAGCTCCAACCCTGCTTCTGCAGTTAAGATACTTGTGTGAGGTGAAGCCAGAAATGTCACTTGCACTCCTCTAGCTGCCATGTGACTGTGACCCTGCCAGATCCATATAATCCAGATACTGTGATAGGTACAGATGTTCCCCACATCAGCTTGAGCATCTGTAGTAGATAAAAGGAGATGCAGAGGAAGACACAGCCCTGCCCTAAAACGCTAGCAGTCTAAGTAGGCAAAGTAAGTGAGCTGGCTTTCAAATGGCCTGAGGGCTGGCCTAACTTTATTCTTGTACAAGTCAGTGATAAAACTCCCATAAATGGAGCCTTTTGGAAAATCCCACCCTTGGGGCATGAAAGTACTTAAAGGAAGAGTCTGAAAATTGTGCGGGCTTTAGATTCAATTTTGATCAGTTTTTATGTGTATTTCAGAGGGCCCAGCCATGGAATGACAATAAGCAGATCTCCTGTGTCTTTCTGTTTTGCTTATGCACTTTCCATAAGCAAAATGTGTAGGAACAATTATACTGTGGTTTTAATTACGCCCCTAAACTGCATTATCATGGGCACACACGTGTTGCATGGAGCTCTGAAGAACTGGTACCACGACGTGTGATAAAGGTCGTGCGACTGATATACCAGTGAATTCTGAAGAGGACAGATAATCTTGCTCAAGGCTGGCATTCAGGTGATCCAGTTTTATTTCTCAGTTCTGGCATGGACTTCCTGTATGACCTCAGTACAGTCATGTAATTGTTCAGTGCCTCAGTCCATCATCTTTTTAATAGGGTTACTACTTACTTATTTCCTTTCTCCCGCCCTCTCCTGCCTCACTTAGACTGCAATTCTGCCAGGGAGTGGAGCATTTCTTACCACGTGCAGGGCCTTCATCCAGTACAATGAGACCTAATAGCAGGGCCTGTAGAGTAATGCAATGCCAATTAAATAAATAAATGAAGATGATAATATCATTTAAGATTAGATTTGCTGCTTGTAACCCAGCCCAAGGTCAAAGTGCTATGCTTCCCTGGAACCTCAGGATGTGCTCCATGTGGAGGTTTCTGCAGTGGTCAAAATTAGCCCCAAGCAGTAGCTACTTTTGGGAAAAGGCTGAGCACCAGACAGTTTCACAGCCAGCCTTCTCTGGCTAACTGCTGAAAGCCACAAGGAAAGGCTCCTTGGAGATGCGGTGTTGGACTAAGCATTTTCTCTCCACGCCTTTTTGTCTGAACTTGGTTGCTGGCTCTTCAATATCACTGTGGTTTTCCTCCCTACCAACTGCTAAATCATATACATGAATGCCAGTGTCCCAGTTGAAGAGTGGCTGGTGTCCTTTTGAGCTGCCTTGCATTCCTGTAGGGGCCATATTACAACAAAAGCCATGGCAAGGCACTCAACATTGTGACCCAAAATGGAGTTACAGTGAAAATTATTTCCATTACTCAAACCTGCATTCATTCTGATTAATTTAGTGTCTCCTGCTATATTTAGATAACCAGGGATTAATTGTATGCATGCTGAAATGATATCCCTTGTAATAACACACACTGAACTATTCCTAACTTCAGTGCCACTTGAACCCAAAACCTAACTAGACTCTTAGGGCCTTGCTTAGCAGGACGTGTAAGGCATGCAGGAGCATGGCCTTGCTGTTTTCTAATCAAACAGAATGGTTTTCAAATCTCTCTGTTTGTCTATAATGCAATACATCAGGAATAGCTGAATTTGTCTGCTAATTCTATCCAGCAAAGCTTCAGAAGCACACCTGCTTCTCAGTCTTCTTGTCTCAGAGACAATGCTACTGTTGGACAAAATCTAGTCCAGTCTAGGTCGATATCAAGCCGGGTGAGAACTGATATATAGAAGTTGCCATGTGAAGTATTTATAACTACATCTATATTAATACCTTTTGTGTTTCTTGGTTTTGTGGCTCACCCCTTTATTCAACCCGTAATTAACTACATCTTTAACTGAGCTACTTTAGAGGGCTCTCTGGTAGGGCATGTTCTCCAAGGAGGAGGTACAGCGGGATTGTATTCACGTGTGGACATGTCTGAACACGTTCCTGGCATCACCCACAGGCAAAGTTTTCAAATAATTACTAAGTTAGACTCTATATTTTAAAGTTTACCAGAACAGCTTGTGCACCAATAATTTATGACCAGTGGAAACAGGTGCAGAAAAGAATCAGGGCTAATACAACCCTTGGAAAGATTTACCGGGTACTCGGAGAGGCTTGATCGCTTTCCACCGGGCCGGCCGGATAGGGCTCCGGAGCCGCAGGGACAGCGAGCAGAGAAGCGTTGCCCTCGCCAGGTGCCGGGAGTCTCTCCAGCCCGCCCAGCTCCGGCTGCTCCCCACATCCCGGCGCTCCCGCCCCGTTGGGGCGGCTCCTACGCGGCACCGCCCGCCCACCGCCCTCCCGTGGGCGGGCCGTGCCGAGCCGTGCGGTTTGGTTGAGTCTCCCTGCGTGTGTCTATAACTTTGTGTTGCTGCCGGTGGTTGTTAGGAGGAGGGATGTGGAAGTCGGCGGCGAGCAGGGTGACAGGCTGCTCGGGCGGGCTGCGGCGGCGGACGGGCTGGGCGCGGGCGGATCGCTTGCCTCTCGCCGGCTGGTCACAGGGGGAGCGGGCGCTCTGCCGTTTTCCCATCCTTCGCCTTTAAAGGGAAGGCTCTCTAGAGCTGAAGGCGCAGGAGCAGCAGGAACCATGCAGCAGCGCTGCTTCTTCCTCCCGTGAATTCGGATCTCGATTGCTGCCGGTTGTGGAGGTGGCTGTCGATCCAGCACCCCCCCCGCCGCCTCCCGCTCCTCCCGATGTGGCTTTCCCTGCCTCGTCTGCCTGCGCTTTTTAAATGACTTAAGTGAAGGGGGGAAAAACTGTCAAGATGGCAGCAGCAGGAGCAAGGAGGTTATGAATGTGGTGTTGATGCTGGAACAAAACCTATTCTCTTTGGCAGCCCTAGGGAGGGCTTAAAGCTACTGGACCTGTTGGAAGACTGGCGATTTGATTTGTTCCCGTTGTGTTTGCTTTTTCCCTGCAATAAGGAGGATTTATTACTATTTTTTTTTAACCGACCAGCCCCCGGGGTGGCCTTCTCCTGCCCCCTGCTCCGTCGGCTGTGAGATTTTGGGGGGTTGCTTGCATGTGGCTTGGGGGCATCGCAAAGTGACAGGTTTACGCTAGTGTGCAGTTGGATGTACTAAGACTTCGGCTCCCTTTAGGGCGTTTTGAAGAAGGAAAAAGTCTTCGGCGTAACCCAAAGGACCCCTCTCCCTGCCCTCCTGCCGACGGAGGGCGCAAAGGACCACTCCCCCCCCACCCCAAAAGGCAAGATATCTGCGGAAGCGACGAAGAGCGCGTTCGGAGGCGCTGGGGGCGTGGGGGGGTCCTCTCCCCGCTGGATACAGCGCGGTTCCCGCTGGAGCTACTTCTGCATCCGCATGGAGTGAAACATAAACAAACGCACACACGCACCGCGGGAGCAGCCGCCGCTCCGCCGGCGCGGAGGGCAGTGCCGCGGGCACCTCCGGCACCGCCCGGCCCGTGCTGCCGCCCTGCGCGGCCGCTCCGGCTTCATAATCTGATTTTTTTTTCCCTCCCTCCCTTCTCCCCCCGCCTCCCAGCTCCGGCGTGCGCATCGCCCGCGGGGAGCGGGGCTCCGGGCGCAGCGGAGAGCCGGCCAGCCCTTAGCGG
>VZTT01013799.1:0-20814 GCA_013400855.1 Buphagus erythrorhynchus | reverse complement strand
GGCGGCGGCGGCGGCAGGCGGCGGGGGGCTGAGCGGGGGCCCGGCGGCGGCGCCGAGGAAGTGCTCGTCGCGGCGCAACGCGTGGGGCAACCTCTCCTACGCCGACCTCATCACCCGCGCCATCGAGAGCTCCCCGGAGAAGCGCCTCACTCTCTCCCAGATCTACGACTGGATGGTCCGCTGCGTGCCCTACTTCAAGGACAAGGGCGACAGCAACAGCTCGGCCGGGTGGAAGGTGAGACGGGATCCCGGGGCCGCGGCGCTCCCGCCGCGCCGCCCCGACGGGCGGGCTGCCCGTGGAGGATGCGGAGCGGGATGCTGGCGGCTGGCCCCGACAGCCGCCCGCCGGGCGCTGGTGCTGGTCGTGCTGGTGGTGGTCGCCCTGTCCGCTTTGCTTTTTTTAAGGGAGGGACTAAGGAAAGTTTTGTCTCTTTCCTGTTGCTGTGTACAAACGGTGAGGGCTATTACTCTGGGGGCAGAGTACACGCTGGAGCGGAGGTGGCTTTTGTGATGCACAAGCACATAAGCAAGGAGAGAGAAAGAAAAAATGAAAAAATATNGAGAAAATAGTTTTTTTAAGTGTTGGGGTGTTTTTTTCTTTTTTTTTTTTTTTTTTTTTTTAAGAGTTATGGTAACACCAGAGGTAACTCATGATGGAATTGAGCAGAATTGCTTTTATGCATGGTCAGTCTGAATCTCAAAGCTCAAATACAGAACGACTTTATTATTTTTGTCAAGAAGACCCTCAGTTTTTTGCCTATGTGTTCCTCAAAGGCAGTGGAGGAAAATTCAGGTTTTGACATTTCTTCATAAAGTTAATCAAAGCATGGAGCTATTGGCTGTTCAGCCATGGGAATGCTTGGTTTGCGATTCCTGCCTTGCCAGTGTATGAGAGCAGTGTCTACTGATAGCCCAGCATTTTCTGTCCAGCACTGCGACAGTGAGCAGCTAAGAGTACTACCGTTTTAATAAGTGAGGGGGGAAAAAAAATCTGGTGGTGTGGCTTGTTTACTCAGCGCGTGCAAAAGCACGTTGCAGGCAGGCAGGGTTTTACCCTCAAGAAAGAGTCTTATAAGGCCTACCAGGAGCCAGAGCTGCACGTAAAGCACATTTGAAGTGATTTCCAGAACTGCTTTTTTTCCTTCTCGTTTTCCTGTTCATCTGTCAGCGTCTGTTGGACGCTGAAATGTCACGTACTTGCAGCTGTGCAGAAATGCAGGTGCTGCTTGATGCCGATACTGTTTGCAGAAGGAAATCCCGGCAAGATTCAGTTGCTGCTTGGGGCTGATACTAGCAGCATCTGACACGGAGTTTTTGAATGGATAGTTGAAGGTAAATTTGCCAGCAAATTAAATGCTTTTACAGAGAAATTAATTTTTCTCTTTGAATCTATCTAGGTTTAGATCAGATGATAACTTTCAGCATATAAATTGCTCAGAAATACTGTACAGATGTAACATGTCTGGCAGTTTCTGTACTAGCAGCCCTGTCTTGTATTTTGGTGCCTGAGTAGGACTTGTCAATTTCTCCTAGGAATTGAAGTGCAGCTGTATGATTTTTACCTTCCAAATTAAGCACAGTAGAGGACGTATTTAGTTGACAGACTTGTCTCAGGCTGGGGAAAATACAAACACAAAGTTTATCACTGGCATAGGTAGTTGAAGACAAGGCTTTTAAAGCCACACATCTTTTTTGCAGCATTTGTGTCTGTATTAGGTGTTGAATTTTGATCTGACTTTACAAGCGTGACGCAGAGTGAGATAAAGGGTTACATCTTCCAATGACAGCCTGTGCCTTCATAAGTTGTTCAGTTTCACACAGAAGCAGTGGCCTTAAATGTCCGCTGCTATGACAAATCCAGAATTTTTTTCTGGTACTTTGAATTTTCAGTAAATTCTCAATATCTCATTCAAACGAAGACTTACCAAACAATAGGGCTGACACTGTTTTGGCTGAATTTGGTGGCAAAACTCCTTTTCACTTTAGCAGAAGCAGAATCTGGGCCATAACATGAAGTGCTTACATTGATTAGTATCCTTAATACCGTCACAATTTTTTCTGACAATTTATACTGTTAATTTGATATTGATTCCTTTGCTGAACAGCATTAACTGGTACTTGGAGCTAATTAAAATGTTAAAAACTTGGATCCCTTGAGATTCTTCTGTTATAATTTAGTTCAGAAGTTTCTTACAAGCCTTTAGGATGACCTTTCTTGGGAGATGCAGGCACATTGGTAGTGGCAAATTCTGCCTCTAATGATTGTAAACTGTCTCTGAAGTTAGGGCGAGGCGTTCGGTCGCATTAACGGTGGGTGCAGTTGTGTATGGGTGGCAGGGGCATACTGGAAGGGGCATAGAGGGGGTCAGGAGATAATAATTTGTCAGGCATCTAAAACTGGAAAATGTAATTCCTTAGCAAGGCTAACATTTCTTTTTCAAGTGTGGATACATTCAGAAGGGGACTACTTCAATTCCTTGGCTGGAAAATAGCTTAGTTTGTGCAGAGGCAGCACTCTTATACGGGGACTCCATCTTAGTCTCCTGATGTTAAAACATATTATATGTTATTATCATCTTTGTTTCCTTTGCAGGTAATGAATGCAACTCTTTAGGAACTAATGTCAGCTTTTCACATTAGACTTCTTCAGATTGCTAGTTACACCGAAACTTTAAAAGAACAGAAGATAGTTCTGTGTTAGGAGCCTTTTATCTTAATTTATAATGTTTTTACACAGCTAAACTCATCATTGAAGGTAGTGAGCCCACTTAACAATATTCTGCTCTGCCATTGAGTGGGAAAATTGTTGTTTTAAACAAAGGGAAGAAGTGAACTTGGTCTTATTACCTTATGTATTATTATATATGAAATAGTAATACTGTTTCCAGTGAGATGTGCCGAATACCATAATCCGTAAACATAGCTGGGATTATTCTCCTCAAACAATTATTTTAAGAGCTATAAATTAAAGTTACAACTATCACTTTTTTTTTTTTTCCTTTTTTTTTTCTTTTCCTGCCTAGGGCATTAAAGCAGAAGTGAATATTTCAGATGTGTTTAGGAAGGCATATATTACGTTTCCGGTAATTCGGATAAGGTTTGCCCAATACACCCCCCCCAACAATCTCCTTTGCTTCCCCCTCCCTCTGGCCCCAGTGGGACGTTGGCTAACCTAATAGTGCCTGAAGCTAACTAGGGCAGTAGTGTATGGTGCAGTGCTGCAGAGTGCCACACTCTGGACACCCCTGTGTGCCATGGGTGGCCCCAGTTGGTGTGCAATCCCGTATACTTCCAAACCACTGGAGAAGATTTCCATGTATGTTCCAATATCTGCTTCTATCTTGAATATTTAGGGAAGGTTGGTATTTATCTTCGTCATCACTGGAGCAGGGAAGATGATCCCAGGGTGAGCTGGTTTCACGCTTGTGAAATGCACTGTGCCAGGCGACTGTTCCAGGTACTTCTACAGAGCTCCTCAATGACTAGATCTTTCCTCATTCAGGTATCTGTTACCCAATCAAAGTCCTGCAGTCACAAAACTAGTGTGCTGACTTAAAAACCAAATTTACTTTGCAAGTATTTAGGGTGAAGCACTCACTTCCCTCAATAATCTTGAAATAGGAAACTGAAAAACCTTTTTGTCCCATGTACGTAGTAGAGGTGCCCAGTTTCACTACAGCTTAAATAATTCCCTACCTCTTCCCACAACATTATTTTGTAATTTCTTGCAGCACTATCTTGTGAAACAGTCTTTTCTACATGGAGAGCACGCTAGGGGGACTATTTTCCTCTTTGTTAAGCAGTATGGCAAGACTATGAATCTTGTCCTTTATACAGAGATACCAGCAATTCCCAAATTTAAATGTAGCTGATTTGTTTTGATTTGTTTTTCATATCAAAAGCCTATTCTGTTTTACACCTGTTGTATTCATCTTCCCCATAAAAGACAAACACTAGCTGCCACGGTATTTACTTTGAAGGGGAGGTTTTTGCAAACTTTGTACATGGACATTCCATCATTTCTTTCCATGTTTTATTGGCCAGTATGTACGAAAGTGCTGCAGTCCCTTCAGTTTAGCAAATGCATGAGTTTCCTCTCTAATTACTGAGACTTGAAAAGGCTTGAGAAATTTGCCAGTGATGTAGACAGATGTCTAAATCTGTTAGCCAGATGCTGGTACACAAGATGTGTTGTACTCTTTTTATCATCTTCTTGCAAATATGTGAGAAGGAAGTAACACCACTCTCTTTCTTCTTATTTCTCCCTCCTTAGACTGACACACAATGTCTTTATCAGGAGTGGCAACATAAAACTGGAGTCTGCACCAGTTTATTTTTTTCCTCTGCTGACTTTTAAACTTTTTTTCTTTTTATTTCTTTAAAGGTTCTGTTTCCCACTTAACTGCTAGCAAGATTTTTTCCCAGCCTTCTATTATATTTTAAAAATATATTTTTGTGTTGCCTTATTCATCTGTACAGAAGAGTTTGAGTTACAAGCTGTAGCCTGATTATTTTAAGTTTTGACCTACCAAGGAGAGCATGGATTTGAGCACGTGAATGGATCCTTGGGACTTCACTGGGATTACTTGTGTGCTTAAACTTGCTGCTTAAGCATCTTACCTGATCAAAGCTTTACTGTGTTGTGCTTTAACAAAATACTCAGAAACATTTGTAAGTGACTTTTGTGCTGAGCAGTGTAAAGAGATGTGTGGTTCCAGTGGTTGAAACCACTAGATAACAAATGTCTTGCATCAAAGAGGAGTATATACTTCAGTATCACAGTAACAAATGACTTTTTAAACTTTCCAGTAGAAGCCATATGTAGATATTAGCGCACATTGTTATTTTGTATCTGTAATGTACATCAAAGATCTCACTTTTCCCCAGCTCATGCAGGCAGGTGACAGCTATTAGAGCAGTGAGAGAGAGACCCAGTAAGTAGGTCTCCCAGAATTACTGACATTGTTTGATCCACAGTGTGACAGTGAGGAGCACCTCTGCTGAAGGACTTGTTAAATAAACAGACATAAACACATCACCTTGATGAATGTCTTCAGCTGCAAAGAATCACAGGCTCTGATAAACTCAACTTTTGATGTGAATGGGAAACTTCCAGTCAATGATGATGTGGTATTGCTGGATAGTATCACTGTCAGGTAGACCTGCATGATAAATGCTGGAATCAATGTCCCTCCATTGTTTGGAGACAGGAGGTTACCTAAAACAGTGATGCAGCAATTGACGTTGCCTGTAATAGGTTTATTAATGTCAATATTTGTATGTATTTAAAATTTGAGTGTATTTAAAATAGGAAGCTTGAGAGTCAGAGGTTGGCTTCTACTCTTACCTTTGTGTACAGTTAACGCTAATAAAAATTAAATCACCTTAGTGGCAGCTATATCTGGTGTATTGTACTGGCCTGAACAAACACTCTCTGAGACTACAAGGCTGGGGAGGAGAAATGTTGTGGCACTGCTGCCCTGGGACATCCTGCCTCTGCTTGGTGTTGTCCTGGTGAAGCGAGCGGTGTCTTACTCTCGAGGCCATTTTGTATTCGGGTCATTTTGGTGGTGCTACACTACTTTGCTGTAATCCTGGGGGATTAGGGGAGGCTGGGCACGTGCTGGTGCATTTAGAAAGGCAAGTGATTAGGGTTAGCTGTGTGGTTTTGTGAAAGCTCTTTGTGCTGATGTGGACAAAGTAGCAGCCCAGAGTGGAAGGTAGGCAGCTCTGGGGCAGGCCCCCCACACTCTCCTGCAGTGGGCTGGGTAGGTTTCAGCCAGCTCGCCTGGGGTGGACAGGGTGAGCAAGTGTGAAACCACCCCAGAAAACTACGGTGGGTATGCTGGCTTCAAAGGGAGGCTGAAGGGATTGCCTTGGAGATAAGGGAAAACTAAGGATAAGCAGCCAAAGCGTTTCTCTAGGTGGCAGCCTCCTAAAGGTGCCCTGCTAGATTTTGGCAGCCAGCTCTTTTGCGTGGAAGTATGGAAAATCTTTTGTGAAGATTGTTCCTTATTTGCAATGCAATTAAAGTGGGTCTTGGTGTAGTGGCGGCTTGCCAAAGGAGAAACTGAAAGTGTTTCCTAATGCAAGTTGCTACTTAGACTAAAGTCTCTGCATGTTCTTGTTTCTCTCCCACTTTTAAAAAAAGCCTTACTACTATGTCTGTCACAGAAAATGTGCCCAAGGGCAGCGTTGCAAAATGGCAACATTAGTTTGTTTTAAAAGCAAGGGTCCCTCTGCGTTTGGAGATACTCTGTCTGGAGAAGGGCAAGCTCTGAGCATCCCCCAGCTGCTGATTCGTTCCCCTTGCCATGGGAAACTGTGATTCTCAAATTGGCTCCAGAAAGGGCCACAGTGTGGCCTGGAACAGGAGGTGCGTCCAGGTCCCGCACATAGCGATGATCGTGATAAAGGCCTGGCTGATAACACAGCACTTAGGGAGCTGCAGGGGTTTTTTTGATGTGGCTTTTCTTGGGACTGACAATATGTGCGTAGCACAGCGGTTCAGGAGCAAAACGAAGTGTTCAAGTAATGTGCATAGTCATGCAGTTTTCTGTGCTGCTGGCTCAGCACACCGTGAGTTAAGTGAAGATTATGCTTAACCTTTTATTTGCTCTTTTTTTCGTGCTTCTACAAACTTAGACTGTTCTGTTAAAATTTCCTGAGCATTGCCACACACCAGGCTTGGAAAATGAGGTGCATTTAGCCAATTTATGGCCTGACATATGTTAATTAACATTAATTACCTGCTTGAATAGTCCATTTAGCACTTATTATTAAAAAGTGGCTTGTCTACAGAAGGGGATTTTCCTTCAGAGTGAGATGTTTTGTTCTAACTTGCTTCAGACCAAGTCAGGTTGGGGTATTCCGTGCTCCTTTGCATGGCTGTACCAATTTCCTGATGTTCCAGTTGTGTGTGTGGGATACAGTTGTACCACTGATAGACACCAACTCCTTACCCATGTGTATTTGGTGTTTATTTGGCAACAGCTTAGCTTCCCCAGCAAACTAGCATGTTTCCAAGCATTTTCTGCTAGTGGTGGGTACAGATCTTGCTCATCTGCTTGAGGCAGCAGAGAAAGAGCTGTGCTTCTCAGCCTGCCAGGAACTGCAGGGGCATCTGGAGTCCTGTGGTGAGGTGACCCCAGCCCCTTTGGGGTGAAGGAGTAGGAAAAGCTCAGGTGTGCAAGGCTGTAGGCATGTAGGGCATGTAGGAGTTGCTGGAGCACACTGTGGTGCCCTGCAGGGAGGTCATCTTCAGCTCTGTGTGGATGAGGATTATGGACCTTAGGGCCCCTGCAGCCATTGAAAGCAGGCCACTGCTGGAGTGGAGCATGATCTCCAACACAGCAGGAGTCTTGCTGTATTCATCAACTACATTACCTAAGTTATCTCCTGGGCAGTGTGTTGGGTAAGGATTGTCACAGATCGTTGGTCTAAAACCTGTGAGGGGAGTAAGAATCAGAGAGGACTTGTTCGATTTCCAAATACCAATATTTAAAAAAGAAAAATCCATGCCTCAGTTCCCCATACCCCAGTTTTCTCATTCCTGTTTTGGGAGACTCCAGGGACATTATGTTCTACTTCACCTTCTCCATCCTTCCCCTTGTAACACCAGCTGGAGGGTTGCATGATGCACTTCCGTGGGAGGTGGAGGGCTGGCTCGTAGCTGTGCAGGGCATGTTGTGCAGTTTTGGCTGGAATTAGGCTACAGGACTGATGAAAAGCAATGGCAGTGCAGTGTGAGGAGTTGGGAACAAGTGAGTGATTGCATCGGTGCTCTGCCTCATCCCTGGTGTGAAATAGCAAGAGAGATGCCTTCCAGTAGGGCTAGAGAAGAGCAGTGCTTTTTGCTAGAGTGGTTTCTCCTGGTGCTGTGCTTGGCTGTGAGGTTCAGGAGGAGCCCCTCTTGCTCTACAAAGCCAGAGTCCTTTCTTTGTGCCACCCACCTTGCACCTTTGCTCAAGGATTGATATGCTTATAATGCTGTTTTGTGGGGAATTTGAGGCAGATTGGGAGTTAGCGGCATTGATGTGTTGTTAATAACTCTGTCTGTGTGTGACCTACCTGGACTCTGCTTACTGGGGCAATTTTCTTTATCTATATGCTGGTACCTATTAAAAATAAAGGCTATTTAAATACTTTTTCAAATACCTTCTTAGGATTTCACAGACAGAGAAATGCTGTTCTGTGGATTTGTACTAGTAAAGAAATACCTTGTGAAAATTAGCTCTTATAACAGACTTGTGCTAACATTGAGTGGATCACTTGCTCTATTCACAACATACTATATACTTTGGAGCTGAATTATGGAATGCTGGGTTCTCACATGAACATGTTTATTTGACAAGGTATTATCTTGCTTTTCCTTATTATTTTTCCCCTGACAGTGAAGTTTCTACTGGCTGCACGTAAAGAGAGCTGTGAGGATGGTGCATGCTGGTACAGAAGGCTAGAGGCAGCCCATGGACCATTGTTGGCAGAACTGGTGGAAGAAGGACCACTTGGAGCAAGGAGACGAGACGCTGTGTGACACTGACAGCTTGTTGTCAGGGCCTTTGCAGTGTGTGCCTCCAGTTTTGGGGGTCAGGAGGCTGTGAGTGCAGAGCTCTGCTGTGCAGCCTGGGGCTGCTGCACACCTGAGTGTGGTCAGGTGCATATCTGTGGGTTGAGTCGCTGGGTCACTTCTGCGTCCCTTTACCCACTGCCCATGCTGAGGTGAAGGGTGGGTCTGTGCTGACGTCTCCATGCCAAAACCCAGTTGAGAGCTCTGGAATGAGGGCAGGAGTACTGCCAAAGAAGCCATTTTTCTCCTTTGACACTTAGCTCTTAGGCTGCATTCACATTCTGTGTTCTGCCTGGGGGTTCCTTGTAACCCATCCCTCAGCCTTGCAGTGTCTTCAGGCCAGCCTGTCTCCCCATCCCTGGCCTTCCCAGATCTTTGTCTCTCTCTAGGGAGCAGCGGAGGCCATGGCACTCCTGGGATTGTGATTGGTGGGTGGGACAGTCCTAGGAAAAAGTTTTCAGTAGGTTTGCTGGCTCCTGAGTCAGGTGAGCAGAAGAGGGCAGGTCTGGGCTGCTTGCCAGGACTTGAGCAGGGAGGTAGCGTCTGCTTATCCCAGCCCTAGAGAAGTGGGAGACAGCAGATAAGTCGGAAGACTGATGAGGACGGACGGCGCTCTGCTGTGGGAAGACAGATAGAGGAACACCCAAAAACGTCAGAATGTGTCTGCTGGGGCTTCACTCTACGTCCTGGCTGCTGTGACTGCTCAGTTTGGAGTGGGAATGAAAAAGAGTTTGCATGGATATAGTTTATGACAGTGGAACTTCCATGGGTAGATGAAGTAAAGAGGGCGGGTCTGAGTCTCATCCCTGCTAAAGGCCATGTTAAGGCAGGGGCACGCATTTGCATTAGTGCTAGACAGACTCAAGCCAGCAGTGCCAAAAATCTTGGTTGCAGCTGAGCCTGAGCCCAGTGTGGGGACTGAGTATGACCAGGGAGTGTTAGTAACAGTGTCATACTTAAGTAAACAAAGCTTTGTTTAAAAATGTTTAATTACCTAGCAATATCTAATACAAGCTGTTCTCCTAGTCTAGACAGTCAGCACCTCTGACTCTGGAGACAATTGGCCATTATTACTTAGTGTTTTCTCACAATGGTTTCTATGCTTTCTCCAAAATAGGATGCAAAAGAATAAATGTGTTATTCTAAATAAATAATTTTAGGACATGGGCCGAATTCCAGGGCCATATTTGTTTTATCTAGAATGTGGACTGAATTGTCTTGATATGTACTCACATAGCAGTGCTTTTAAATCCTGCTGTATCTGGGGTTTTTCCTCTCTACACTATCTCTTCAAACACCTATTGCAGCTCTCCAAAGACACATTGTGACCAAGGTTAACTCCACTTTCTTACATGAAATTTGCAGTGTAAACATACCTTTAAATGTGAGACTTAATCCAGATCAGAAGTTTCTAACTTTGTGTGAACTCCAATCTTGTGTAAATATATTTGCTAATACTTCATGGAGGATTTATCAGTTTAACGTATTAAGTTCTAGATATGCTTTAGTACATAAAATTTGGCATTTGACAAGTGAGAACAGTGCTCAGGAAAGAATGTCTTATTGTGAGTGTTTCACAGGCTCCCACATTATCACCTTTTTTGCTGATTGGTTTTGTGCAGAGAGCAGTGATGTGGTTTCCTGAAAGCCTATAACTTACTGTTTGTTCTGCACGACTGCTCTGGACCTTGACTAATTTTCAAAGAATGTTTTTTTTCCAGGAATTTGTACAAGAAGGTGACGCCAGTTCAAGTCATGTCCTGAGATGCTTGTAAGTTGAGATGTGTAGAGCTGCTGTCCCTGTTTTTGTGCAACACGGTCTATTGTGCCTAAGAGTTTCATTGTGTGGAGGAACTCAAAACCATTTGTGTGAGATGTCAGGTTTCAGAGTGAATGGTGCTTCCTTAAGTATGCATCAGGACCTACAGTGGGAGGCTGCTGACCCTTCTATGCCATTGTAGGACAAGAACTTTGGCACTGATAATGATGCTGCCACTGAGGAGCTGTAAAAACTCTGAAGCATTTTTTCAATTCGTAGCCTCAGCCATGGATGTGTCCCAAATAAGCAGGCTACATCTGAAATCTTGGATTTGCAAATGGAAGTCATGTCAGAGCTCTGCATGAATTGGGCCAGAAGTTTCCAGCCTAGTTTGTGCAGCAGCCAGAAGCTCCGACCTAGTACTATGTTAATCATGATGTTGACAGTGTGATTTTCACTTCCCATGGCATGTTGAGATTTATTTCTTGCCCCAGTGCTCTTGCATCCTGATTCATGCATGGCAAAAATACTTCTGATTAAAATGTGCTAGAAGGCTTGCATGCTTGGGGTAGGAGAGAAATCTTTTATGAGGAACTGTTCTATATAAAGCTATAGGGAAGGGAGCTGTGGTGCTTAGGAAGGTACTTGAAAATCAATAGTGAGGCCATTTTCCATACAAAAAGAGGGGAAGTGTGTAGTCCATAAGGTAGTGGCATACGGGACTGGGAGGAGGAAGGATTCTGTGAGCTAGCTGTAGAGTGTAAATCAACCTGATGTATGTTAATAGACATCTGATGTCTACTGGGCCTGGTGGGGTAGCTCAAAGCAGGTGGAAGAAGCATACTGTTTACCTAATTAGAAACATAAATAAAATCTTTCCAACATTCTTCTAAATTAAAATGCATTTGAAGCATATGTCAGACTTCTCACATCCAGGAAAGATCTCTTAAAACCCTGCCATTCCTCATGAAGCCTGTTTCCAGCCCACTTTCTTCAGGGCTCTGCCAGGTAACAAGTCTTCTTGGTTGGAAGATGGAGTGGGATGTGCGTTAGCAGCTGGAGATGGTGGGGTTCTTCCTGAGTGCACCTGTACTCCTTTTTAATCAGAGGGAAAAGGCCTATTGTTTGAGATGATAGACTAGGGAATTGGAATAACAAAAGAAAATTATTATTGTTGAAATCATTGAAGACAGAATTTCACCTCTGTATTTATTGAGGAGTCAGTGATGGTGGGAAGCAGGGCCTGGGCTGCAGTACTGTCAGAGCAGCTTCATATCTCCAGTGTATTTTAGACACCAAGGAGACAAAGTTGATGCTAATTGCAAGAGAAACTACTTAACTGTTTTGTATTATGTGTGAAATGAAGGGGGAATAACTCTGATTGAATGACCTATTTTGACTTTCTCAGTATAATATGTTTAATGTTTTAGTCTTTTTCTGGACAGTGAATTATAATTTTATCAAATCCTGCTGGAAATTAATATGTTGCTGGGCAAAGTTATTTTATCCTCGCAGTTTTAACTGTAAAGTTACATCTTGCCACTTGACTTGGTGGCAGGAATTTTCTCTTTCAGCTGCAAAGGGCTTTTGCCATGCAACGCAGTGGCAATAGTACTTTTTGTTTTATACAAAATAGGGACCTGTCAGGAGGAATATAAAATAGGGCAGTGAAGTAGTCTAATTTAGAAGGAGAAAGGGCATAAATCTCCACCTCTCTCTGATGACAGAAGGCCAAAGTACAGCAGAAATGTTTCCCTGCTTGTAAAATGCCAGATGCCAAATGTAAAATACCAGAGAAGTTGTGCTGTTAAAGGCACAGCTGTATCTAGCCTCCTTACAAATTTTTCAGCCTTATTTTCGGTATGTAAGAGGGTTCTTAGACAATGAAGCAGTTCTGTTAGCATCTTCTCTGCTTATTGTGCTCTTACAGAAATTGTTTGCTGTTTTGGACCAGTGTCAGGCAGAATAATACTGAATAAGTCCCAAATGAATGTGGGTGGTGAAAGGAGAAAAATAATTTCAAATAAAGAGGGGCATTATCAGCTGAGCAGCCAGTGTTGATCCTGTGGTGCTGAAAAATGAAAGCAGGAAAAAGGCACTTCATTTTTTTTTTTTAAGAATGGAAATTTTAGCTGAAAGATCTGTTCTGACCAGAGTTTGGTATTCTTGGTATTCCACTTAAACTTGCAGCAAATTGGCATTGGTTTGGCAGTGCTGTGAAGCACTGAGAGGGAGAACAGAAGTAGGAACAAGCCTCCAAAACTTGAGAGGATCTTCAAATTCCTTGTCCATTTTGGACAACATGACCTGTAGCGTCACTTGCAGCTGCTGGGTCCAGGAGTATAAATTGTGAAAAGAACACTGATTTGGCCAGGATAAAATGTTCATTTTGGGTTTTTCCAACAGCTGTGTCGGGACTTAAGCCTGGCAAAAGCTTCTCCCGTGTCATTTCTATTCAGGCTCATACTAAGCATGTGGAATGACAGTGTTCTCTAATTGAAAGAAAGAAGAGAGGAAAAAAGTAGTAAATTGAGAAATAGTGCATATTTCTCAGCCTGAAGGAAAAACACTGCTTGAACTGTATGATAGCAGTTGTTTGAGAAATTAAGTATGGATTTCCATCGATTGTAGTTGAATCATGACATCTTACTAAATTTATCCAGTTTTGAGTGCCTGCTTTCTGGTTTGACATTTTTGTTGGTGGCTGTTGCTTGTGTTTGGTTAAAAAAAAAAAAAATAGCTTTTCATGGCTGGGCAGAGAGGTGGTATTTTCCTTATTTTTTGCAGGAAACTATCAGGTATCAGACCACAAATTCTTTAGGTGGTTACAGATTTGTGGGAGTCAGCAGCTTTCTCCCTAGAAGTACCACGATGCAGTTGGGTGGGTTTGAGCAATGCCAGTGATGGGTTTTCCCCATTTTCTAGAGAGATTTTGCATGGTTTGACCACAGACTGTAGATCACTGGAGTATCTCTGTGGATAGTTCTTACTGTTCAGTGAAGGGCCAAGCAGAAGTACTAAATAAGAGCATTCTTTATTTACCCAACAATCTACACTGAAAAAATGTATCAATATAAAAGTCAAGTGCTTGGGAAGTACAAAATGCCAGAAATAAAGTTGCCTCTAACACTTGAAATTACTTCTCATGCTGGCTGTGCTTATTAATAAGGAGCTCACAGGCTCTATCCACCCCTACTCTCCTTGTTGGGCTGCATCCTGAAGGGGGTATTCAGGGTTTCAGCTCATCCCCTGTGCTTTCTGTGGGCCCTGTGCCATAGTTGTTGCACTTGGCTCTGAGTAAAGAAATACACCCTTCCTGGTGTACTTGTCTGTGTCATTTGCCTCCTCAGTATCCATAGGCTTCTCTGACGAGCACTGTCCCAGCACGCAGTATCTTCTCCTGTCCCCAAGCTCCTCACTATGTTCTCTCATCCCAGTCTCTTTTTCTGTGGTTCCCAGTCTTGCTCCATGCATCCCTCCTTCCTTTTCCTGTGACCTTCTACATCTCTGCCCACCCCCACTGGTTTTGGATCTGTTCTGCTTGTCCAGCTTGTCTGTTTTTTTTTTTTTTTTTTTTTTTTTTGTCCAGCTCCCCATTCCACATTTCTCCTCTGCCCCAGGATTGTGTATTTCCTGTGCCTTGCTTGCCTATCCTGGACCACTTACCCTGTTTCTAATCCCAGTTTCAGTTCAGGTTTGCAAAGTTATTAGTGCTGAGGAACAAACAGGGTTTTGTAGTAGGAAGTATTGGACAATACAAGGTATAGGTGGGGCTCACAGCACCACCTATAATTTAGAACACTGTTTATATTTTTAACTGATCCACCCTTAGGTAAGCAGTCCTGGTGCTCTCGGTGTGCAAATCCTTAGTCATTTGGATAATCCTGTTCCTTCTGCTGATACTGGGTACTGAGAGCTTGCTCATTTGTGTAAGAGATAGAAGGTCCTGTCTCAGAGAGACTCGGATATCTTCCTTCTGTGTGGCCTGACCTAGACTCCAAACAGCATCTGAGATTCTACAATCCATAGGGCTACTGAGCCCCTAAAGTATTTAATGGTATAGGTAGTAATTGCTCTTATTTCTATGGTGAGGGACTGTTGCTTTTTCCTTCTATATCTATGAAAAGAGAGGAGACATTCAAGTTCCTCACTGAAAAAGTAGAAGGTATGACAACATACAGTCCACAGTCATAGCATATTCTGTTTCCTCCAGTAAGGACCCTCTGACTTGGTAGATTTAGACTTGAAAACATAATGATATAGCTGACCTTTTCTGATATCACTTCATGGTTTCTTGTACCTTCTGCCTCTTAAGCTAACTTCATGCCTGGTCTTTAATGGTTTTGGTAAAATGCCTTCACATCTAGGGAAGCTGATGGCAGTATTTTTGTTACCAGAATTAGATTGAAAAACTCATACTGAATTGTGGTGCTAGCAAGACCAAGTTATTTATTGGTGTGAATAACCTTGTATTGACCCATTAAAGAGCTTGGGCATAGAGTTTGTCATCTATGAGTCCCTTGTTCCTTCATGATGAAAGTTCAAAACTTTAATCAGGTTAACAGTGTGTCCTGTCCTCTTTCCATTGCAATAAAGTGTATGCAAACACACATTGCAACAAATAGTGCAAAGGCAAATCTAGCACGCCCTGCTTTTTTCCCTGCAAGAGAAATCTGCAGTTTGCTCTCTGCCAGTGCTCTCCGAGCCACTCTGGCAGTGTGGTTGGCTGAGGGATTTACTTGTGGTGGCTGATGCCTTTCAGGTGGGGTGCTTCAGTTTCCCAGGCTATTGATAACAGCTGTTTAGACACAGCTCTCTGGGTCACAACGTATGGGGATTTTCTGATGGTTGTGGTGACCTTGCGGGGAGAATTAGAGTGGATGTAATGTTTCCAAGAATTGGAGATGCCTGTGCCATTGAACTGGTGCACATTGCTGAATCAATTACTAGCATTGGCGGGATTTTGCTTTAGGGGAACCTCACAGCTATATCACAGTCTTTTTGTTAATTTGTTTTAATACAGTGCCAAATATTTGCAGGGAGAAGGAACCTTAGTAGTTGGTTTCTGTGAAGTATTTTCCCTATATGCAGCACTGTTGCAGTGCATACTTCATTGCTCTGTCTCACTTTAGTTTCTAGGAAATTTTTATTAGCTCCTATGTGGAAATGAATTTGGTATGAGATTGTCATCCTCAGGTGAGGAATTGCAGCATGGTGCCCTTACCTCTTCCAAAGTCGCTGATGACAACGAAAACTCAGCATGAAGATTTTCCAACTATTTTGTAATGTGTCACTTTGATGATTCAGTCTATGGTGGTGTAGGCCCCTGGTGAGCTTTTGCAGAAAGCCTTCCCAATGAACCTGTGCAGCCCTTGATCTAAATCCATGTCACCAGCCTCTCCTGCACCCATTGCTGTCAGTTTGCTGTGTTTGTAATTGATTGTCAAAATGTTGCATTTAATTCAAGCGCTGGTAGAGTTTTCCTCGAAATGCCTATGTAGTGTTAAGCCAGTTAGGAGTTACAAATGTAAATATGTTTACAGAGAAAAGAGGAATGCATGAAAGCTGGCATTGCCTAAACAGCCAAAAGCAGCATGATTTTATGCTAGAGGGACACTGAAAATGTAGGTTGCTGGAGTGTGCTTCCAGAAGTAAATCCCAACCAGAAGTGCCTGCAGTCCCTGCCTTCAAATGCACTGCCCATCTGCTGTAGCTGCTGAGGCGACATGAGGGAGAGGGCTCAGGAGTCTGTGGGCATCCTTGTGGAGTTTTATAGGGAAGTCAGCTGTATCTGAAGGGCTCCTTGTTCTGGATTTTCCCAGGCAGGAGCAGTACAGCTGGCAATGAAGTGACTCCTGACGCCGGTGTTTCATAACTGAAAGTTCAGCATTTTTCACAAGCTGTCTTATTTGGGGCTGTGAGCGTGGGCACATGCACACCCCTCGCACACCCCCCACACACCCCCCCAGCACATTGTTTACTTCCTCTGTAAGTTCTGGGACATTCAGTACTAAGGAGCATGATACGCTTGCATAAACACCCCAGCCAGATTTATCTCTCAAGCCTATCTTTCCTTTCCCATCTTGGAAAGTGATTAATCTGCAGCACACATTTTGTTCTTTGATTGCAGGGCATTATTCTGTAATCATTTACAGTTTTGCAGAGCCGTGGTGCTGCCTTGATGGAGCATTTCTGTCGTGTAGCCGGCGCTGTCGGCTGAAGCTTTAGCTGTGTAATGTGGAGGGAGCATTACCCTGTGTCTCCGTGTCATGTTCAAACTGTTTTCTATTTACATTGCCTGGTTTCTGTTCATTCAAAAACATTCAAGTGTACACATTTAAAGTGCAGATAAGTGTCTGCAGCAACACATGCTGGGGACTGGTTTGTAGGTTTTAGGAGTGTCAGTACTCTGCCGTGCTGACTGCCAGCTGAGGTTTTCCTTTGCATTTATGGAGAGTGGAGGAGTTTAAGTAACTTTTGTTTTCCATGCTGCGGGTCTATTGAAGCCTGCATCAGTCAGAAATGGGCAACATATGTAGATACAAGAATTGTACATATTTCTTAGTGTCTGTGGAAAACAAAAAAGTGAAGAGATTGAAGTTAAATCAAGAAATCTGTCCTATCTGTACTGCACTAAGGCTTTTCCATGTGCCCTTTGTGCATTTTGTTTGTTTTCTAGTGTGAAAGGAAAGGAGATGGAAGAGGTAACAACCTTGAATTAACATGTTGTGGGATTGAGATAAGGCTTTTGAACAGAGTTTTGTTTGATGCAACTCTCCATGCTGTAAACCTCTTCTTTCAGCAGAAAGATATGAAAAGTAGGTAGAAAAAATTCAAAGAAAACCATGTAACTTTGAGTTCTGACATGGTGGTAATTTTCTTTTTTGCAGTATATGTGCACCTTTCTGGCCTACAAGAGGCCTGAAGTGGATGGGCCTGGTTTATTCACCCATGCCAATAAGCATATTTTCCCAAAGTCTCTCAGAAATCTGGCGCACAGCATGTCAGATAAAGCATTTTTCTGTCACCTTTTGACAAACCAAAGTCCTATAGACAGATACCACAACAGCGATGTATTGCATGCAGATAGCAGGAAAAACTGAAGGCGCTGCAATTGCAGCATGTCTGTTAAATGAAATATCCAGAGGATCCCATGCCAGAAGTCAAGACAAAAAAATCTTCTAACAGCCTTCCTTGTCAGTCTGATCTTGAGGGCAGGACAAAGAAGGGGGGTTTTCTCTGACTGCAAATCCAGCAGTTGTTTTAAATGGGCAGGTGTCAAAAGGAGTACCCTGCTCTGCCTTGGGGATCTGACAGTGCTGGACCAGGGAGAGCAGCAGCTTCACTCCTCCAGCAGTAGGCTTTGGAGCAGAAAGAAGAGGCAGCACAGACCAGTAGTAGCGTGGTATTTTAGTTTAAACTCCTGTCCCCTGATTTCTGATATATCAGGGTGTCTAGAACATCTAGTCACAAAATGTCCTTTTTCCATCCTAGAAATGTAAATGCCTGAATTCTAAATAAAAGCGAACTTAAAAGCAAGGAGAAGGAGGGACAAGGATCTTTGAAAGCAGCAGCTGTTTAGGGAAACTACCAGATTGTGTAAGGAAACGACAAGTTCAGAGTGTGTGCATGTATGAAGGTATCCAACTTCTTGGGTTGTGCTAAAACTCAGGATTAAGCTTCAGTTGGTGCAGCTGACTTTGAGCACTGGTTACGTGAAGGGAGGTGACTCCAAACAGGAGGGAGAACAGAGTGCAGTGCTGCCGAAGTGCAGCCTTGCAGCGCTAGTGCCGGTGCCCATCTGGGAGCGCTTGTGGGCCCAGCTTCAGGACCACTGGGAGCTTCCTCTTACTGCACTTGGATGCATGCCACAGGTCATGGGGGCAGAGTTCAGCTTCGCTCACCCCAAATCCCTTATCACCTCAAATGGTTTGTAACAGTTGTATTTGTTTGTCTTTAACAGCGAGAGATGAACCCCTTTAATCTCTGTTGTTTATATTACTGTTTATACAGAGTACAGCTGCCCACAGAAAGATTTCTAGGACATACTGGGTTCAGTACAAAGAAAACTTCACACTGAAAACTTTAGGCCCCATTCCATGAGGCAGAAAGGAGCCTTTGCCTCAGTGTGGGTTAATTATTTAATAGTTGGCTGAGTAGACAGGGTGATCATAGACAAGTAATGAGGCTGGTCAACTATGTCCAGAGTAACATTTCAGGGAGTAGGAGGGATTTTGCTTAGCCCTCTAGAAGCATCAGAGCTAATGTCATGCTAAGTTACAAATCATGCAAAAGCTTTGGGAGGATAAGGGGCTTTGGGCTTCAAAACATTAAATTATGGAAGAATACATGCACTGAAAGCAAAGTCCTCTTGAGTGGAACACGTGCCTCTAAGGGAGGGTTTGGATAAGAACCAGGTGCTAAGAACATCTGTCAGAACATCCCAACCACTTGCAGAGCTTCTGCTTGGAGCTCAGTAAAACTGAGTCTGCTCCTGTGTACAGCTTCCTCTGCACTGTAACTGAGGTGCTAATGCTTTACCTCCACTCTTGCCAGGTGCAAGGGTGGATGAAGACAAGGTGTGTTTGCTTTTCCAATCTGTGTGGGTGAGTTTAGAAGGTGGTACTGTGGGTTTCAATGCAGAGAGGCATCTTCCAGATGCAGAGAAGGCACCAACTCTTTTTCTTGCATCACATCAGCAGAGAACCCCTGAACCATGGAAGTGTCCCAAAAGGGTGGAAAAGTGTGCTAAATTATATGGCACTCTTTATCCTATTTCATTGCAACTGAAAAGCATATGTGGTGTTCTTTCCCAGTAAGTTTGTTTTTAGACAGAGTAAGATCCACCATTGCGAAGTGCCTTGCATAGCACCTGCACAATTTTTGACGGTGATGGCTGCAGTTGAGGCAGATCTTCAGAGAGGACTTGGGCTGTGCAAGCCCCAGTAAGATATGTAACAAACCCAGCAGAGACTGGAATGGGCACTGGTGATATCTGAGGGACCAGCAGATGACAGGCAGCTCCTCTTTAGCACCACCCTCTCAGCTAATTGCTGACTTTCAGTCCTTTCTGTTCCCTAAACTATGAGGGATCAGAGATAAGTCCTGCTTATAGGTCACCCACAAGGGAAACTGGACATTAAATTCTAAACTTCTAACCACGCTAACATTTTGCTTCTTTATTTTATGCTAGCGGCTAGTTCTGGTCTTGAAAGCACCTCCTGTGCAATGTAAAACAGGGCCCAGAGAAAGGAAATTAAGTCAGAAATGGAGAAAAGTTATTTTAATCATAAATAGCTGTGGTAGGAAGGTAGATGTTTGTGTGTGCAATAGTACAGTACCTACTGTGTGTATTTTAGGAGAACCTGAGAATAGCAGCTGTGCTGAAATACTTGACAGTGAAGTCAAATATAGTTTAGGTAAAAAAAAAAAAAAAAAGTGGCTGGGGAGGGTGGATTTGCAGCGTGAAGCCTGTCGGTGTTATCTCTGCTGCTTGGCACAGAACAGCCTGTGACTCTGGCACTTGTTTGTGAACGCACAGTTCCCGTAATGGGATATGTCCCGCTCCTACCAGTGTGGTATTGTGCCTGGGTAAATGCTCCCCACCTCCCAAATTTCCCCAAGAGCCACAGTCAGATGACAGCTTTGTTTCTCCAAAGGCTGCCTTTTCTGAAGCATTGCTGGTTTTGCAGCCAGTGGACCTGTTGAGCTTTATATCTATAGAGCTCAGAAGCGAAGCTGCAGGCACTAAAACTAGAGCTCTTGCTAATGTACCAAGGTCAAAAGGATCAAAACCTAAATTAAACTTGTCCCTGAAATTTGGCTGTGAATTACAAATTCAGGAAGTTGTACATGAAAATCAGTCTGGGCGCTGTTTCTTTCTTAAGAGTCCTTTAGCTAAAAATAATGTATTGCGCTATAGTTATAAATAATATGGGCTTTTTTTTTTTTCTTCCCCTGTCTAATTAAATTGTTACTCTTGCCACAATGAAAGGAAAAGGATAAGATAATAACATGAATCTGGTTGAACAAGTACGTAGCTTGCAGGTTTCAGGCAGAGTGTTTGCAGCTGCAGACGATGCTGAACCCTATGCTCATGTGTTTAATTGTCAAAATGAAAAGAGGGTGCTCTGGAGGGATCAGCAGTGTTTTCTATGTGTCCATCATTTGGGAACCCTTTTGAAAGCTTACACAAAGTGGGTTTTTCCTGCAATGTCAAAATACAGAAAAAAGGAATTTTTATTTCATGGTGGTGGTTTGTTTTTTTTCTTTTGCTGGCAACCAAGTGGACTTGGTAAAATTGTGGTTGAACCATATGGTAGGATGTTTTGATGGACTATGGTATCCTCCTAAAATGACAAGTGGTGGCTACAGATAGCTCTGCTATTATACAGTGTGACACTTCGGCAGGTTTGCTGTGGGTAAGTAGTGGATAAAGCTGGATAAATGAACTTTTCTGCATCTTGGTTATGGCATTGAGGTGCTC
>VZTT01013798.1:61366-86175 GCA_013400855.1 Buphagus erythrorhynchus | reverse complement strand
ATCAAAAGCACTACTGTAATTGCTATACACTGTAAGAAAGTGATAAGACCTCTCTGGGTGTATTATACCTAGTCTTTGTTATCATATCGAGGAAAGCTCTCATGCGTTTTCAAAGAATGCAGTGCAGAGCAAAACAAAGTGAACAGCCAGCCTGCAAAATTTAAATTATTAACTGCAGATAGAGTTTGCAAGAGAAACTGACAAACAGCAAAAGACAGAGGCTGACAGATGTGAGTCTGAACACTGAATAATATTGACCANATACAGATTCAGAAATGAGTGCTGGACCTTGATGCTTCCAGCAGAGGCCTTCTGAAATACCTTGGACAAAGAATTTCATGCCATGGTTTCCAATTGCAGAAAGGTGAAAGGACTTTCCTGCCTTCCAGGACTAAGATGACAAAGAATGCATTAAACAGCAGTGGAATAACTTCAATAAAACATTATTCTCCAGACATACTGGCAGATTCTCTCTCCCCTGCACCCCAGACATACTCTGACAGGTTTTAAAAATATTGGATGGATGCAAAATATGGAATGGATGCTTCATGCAAAAGTCATGGGACACAAGTCTTAGTTTTCTCACACATACAAAAAGATAAAGAATTATCCAGAGTCATCCCACCTGAATTTTGGCTCTTGACTCAGGGCACGAAGTTGAGAATGCAGATACCTCTAACTACAGTCTATGTTTCTGAATCCTCTGCCTTAAGGAATTCAGCTATGGCCTTTCCAAAAGAGATCAAACTACAGCCCTCCTGCCAAGGCAGAGTTTCTGTCCAGCACTGTAACCACACCACTCCATCATGAGTGCCTTGTTCCAGCTGGTCAGACTCTGCCCTGGGCTGTCACTTCTCACCAACTTCCTTTTTCACCATGCTTCAGGTGCCTCCAAAGACCATGGGTTGTGTGTCTTCATTTGTAACTCTTGTACCCCCATTGCCCACCTATTTATTGATCTATTGACCTCGTGTCTAAGTTTGTTAAATATACAGCTATCCACATAAACTGCAGCAATGCAGTCATAAACCACAAGCTATAAATAATAAAAATGCATTACCTTGTTTCTTGTTATATTAGAAATCGAAACTGCAGTGAAGTCACTAGTCTATCTTCCATTAGGAATGACATGAGTATTCTGCAACACTTCTCAGCACAAGAAACACAATGACCAAACACTGACACTGCTCAGGCCAAGGCTGGAAGCTCTGAGACAGAAGCTTGTGAAGAATGTTTCATATATTGGGTAGGGAGAATTGTTTTTGGGCATGTCTATCAGACTCCATCAACTATAAAGAGAGCCTGGAGGGGACCAGACTTCTCACTTAAATTTGTCAGCAAGGTTGGATGAACCCAAGCACACAACTCCCTGTAGCAAAGAGAACCAGGGTTTTGCATCAAGAGTAAAATGCTGCTGCTGTTAATCAAGGTGCCTGTTGGAAGTGGGAGAGGATTCTATCATATGGATATGGCTGACAAACTTACTGACAAAAATCAGGCAAATGCTATAAAAGATTCAAGAAATAGGGCAGGAATAGGACTCAGGACCTGATAAAGTGCTAGCCAAACTCCAACCAGGGTCAAGGAAAATGAAAAAGACTGTAAAATTATGGATAAAGTCTCTTGTAGTTGGGGAAAAACAACCACAAAATAAAATAAAAACCCACAAGCAACTCCACCTAGGATATTCTTTATCAAAATGTCAGGGAGTTCACATTTCTCTTTGAATTTAAAAGCAAATAAGGAGTAAATATCTCTCTGTGTGTGTGTAAAGTATGATTATTATAGAAGTAATACGATATTTTCTCAATAATGGGCTCTGACCCATTTTGCAACATACTGTTTAAAAAGCAGAAAGAGCTTGTGCACCAGAAATCCCAAATTTCAGAGAGGAGACAACACATAGACATGGACAAACAGACAGGAGAGGAACAGGGAAAGGAATGAAGGATGGTAAGGAGAAAACAGAAAAATAATTTGAAGGATAATAAAGGATGATAGTGAAATAGTTTCATGAATGCTTAAATGGGGCTCCTCTCATGCAAAAGAAGCAAGTAAGTCCTTGTTTGAAGGGTAAATGGCTCCCACATGTACAATCACATCTTGTGATGGTGGCTCAAACTGCTCGTTAGCTGTTGTCATTGCTGTTTCTCTTCTAATTCTTGCACACACAACAATACTATGGAAAGGCACTGAAAGATGCTAAGTCTGGACCCAGATATAAATTTTTTCTGCCTGACTTCTTCTACTGAAACTGTTTTCATTCCACTGCCACTTGTGCTGTCACTGGAGTCATTAGTGGGTGTTAGCTCAGCCTCCTTTGGGTCACCACAATGCTCACACAGCTGGGGCTTTGTACAGGGCTCATTTCCCAAAGGAATCCCACCCCTCATAGCAACTCATGAAACATTACAGATTACCTGCTCACCCTAAAATGAGCAAAACCTGCTAAAATCTACACACTTCCCTTTAATTTTCAGGCCTTGAGAGCATGAGTGACAGGCTGTGATCCAAAAGGTCCATAACCCTGCCATGGCACAGCCATTCCTCACAGTAATAGCAGCTCCTCACCCCCAAAAGGAACCAACATTTCCTTGCAGAAAGAATGCCCACAAGTTCAAAGAAAGAAGCAGACCCCTGATGCTTCACCATGATGTTGTTGCCTCAGGAAGGCAGCATGGTCTAGATGGAAGTTCCTTTGTTAGCAATTTCTCTGCTGGGCTGTTTCCCAGAAGTCTTAAGCAGGATGCCATAACTTCTTTATTTGTTAGTTACTCGTAGCCCTTAAAACAACATTATATCACTGTCTGGAAGAGCAGAGAGAAACTAAAAGAGGGGGAAATATTGGATCCTCAAGCAATGGAACTACTGAAGTCTCATCTTCTGTAGCTCATGGCAAGAATCTCTGATGTCTAACAAGATATCAGCTCCTGCTGATGCTTCTTCCTTGACTAGAGCATTCCTACGTCTCCTTTGTACAGTGCCTCCAATATCTCAGTGAGTAAATCCATACTGCAGGCTTTAATATGGTGGAGGCACAAAAAAAGTTTCTCTCCTTTATGAAGCCACTGATTTTCCTGAAGCTTGTCAGACCTTTCATCACATCTAGCTGATACTGGTTGGTTGAATCAAAAAAACTACTGGAGAGAAGCAGAAGCAATTGTGCACTCACACACACATTGTGGTCACATAAAACCTAAATTTCACAGGAAATCAGACTAGAGATCTTCCTCTCTGTACAGGTCATTGAGAAAACACTTCCAACAGAATTAAATTATTTACAGTGTATCACAGAGACAAGTTCTCAGTACGTTTTCTCTGCTCAGTCAATGCAGAATCCACCAGCTCCAGGCTCTGAATTAACATGCAGACCAGTAATACAAAACCCAGTGTTTTCTGCAGTTTCTATTCATCAGTTCAAGCAGGGATGAATGTACTTTATTTTTCTCCCCAGATGGTTGGAAGCTGCAAAGTAATTTAGCAGCCCATGTTCTTCTGAAAAATTACCATGCTTTTTCTTTCCTGGGTGACTTCTGGATCTCCTGCTGACTAGCTTAATGGTACTGAGAGTTATGGAATGATATTGTTTTTATTATGTGCCTTTTTAAATTGCATTTTGACACACAGTCTATCCATTCATGGGTCTTTAAAGAAGAAGCTTTGCCCAAGTGCCTGCAACATCTAAGTAACAGAATGGTTACCTTGAAAAGACACTGGAAATAAGCTGGGGTGCCTTTGGGACAAGAGAGCTCATTTCCAGTCCTTTCATTTTGCCATTCTCTAAAGAGGCCATGAAACTACTTACTTACTTGTGAGAGTCAGTAAAACACTTCAGGAGAAGTTTTCCTCTGGATTTTAGTCCTAGCTTGGAGCCACATAGAGGAGTCAAGAAATGGCACGATTTTAAGAAGGACAGTTCTCTTCACTAAGGCCTCACAAATGCTGGCTTTTCCTGCCCCTTGTGCCCCCAGGAGCACAGGGCATGGCTGTGAGGCTGGTCCCCTGAGAGATGAAAAGGGAAAGAGCCACATGTCTCTGTTAATAAACTAACCAGAGTCAAGGGCCATTCGTGGGCACTGGTCCTGAGTCCTTTACAAGTTTAAGTTGTTGACACAATCACCTGCATGGTTTTGGCCCTTGACAACCAGTACTCCTCCAAGCAACTGCTGGGTGCATTGGGAATTAACACAGGTGCTGGCCCGTTGCCAAAAAGCAATTGCCATCCTTTCTGGGGAGCAGAATGTTCAAGCCAGATGGCTTCAGTGCCTCAGAACTGTCCCAGGCACCCTGAATCTGCTGGATTCAGGGCAGCCCATCAGTCTCAGTGAACAGAAGTGTGCAGGCTGTTCTGCACAGGGACATCATGTACCCTTCTCCTGCTGCCTCCCCACAAGCACCAGGCATTGCAGGAGAGACCCCGCCGAGGGAAGCAGTGGCAGAGAGTGTCCCCCTGTGCTTGGGGACACCAGGTATCAGTAAATTCAGTCCCATTAACAATCAATCCAAGGCTGTTTCTGGCAGCTTACAGGGTAGCAATTGGAAGAGTGCTCTCACATGAGGAGTGCAGCCAAGAAAGGAACAAGTTGTGCTGCAGTGGCACAGGACTTCCATCCAGCTGCTGGCACCCAGATCTCAGGCCACAACAGGTTATTCAGTCTCCTGTTGACAGAGAGCTAACAGACTTGGGCCAGAAGGGATCAGAACTCAGTTAAGCTGATGGCCATCATCTTGCCAGCACACTGGAGACTTGAGGCAGGGCCATGCCACCCTGGTTCATGCCAGAACCCTCAGTTGGACCAGGTAGCAGCTTCCATGTTTCTCCAGAGCACAGATGAAATCTGTTCTGCACACTCAGATGGACTATATCCTCTGCAGTTTATGATCAGCTGGAAAAAATCCCCTCCTGGCACAGAAAAACCTCCTGCTACAAGAAGCAGTCAGGTGTACAAGACCTCCCCTAACAAGCTGTTTCAGGGCACCAAGCCTATCTCCTAAAACAGGCCTGGATGTTCCAAGCTGCATCTCCCTGCCGTTTCTTAGTCCAACAGCAGCAGCTAGAGGGACCTGGGTGTGCCAGCCATCCACTGGCAAAAGCTCCCCAGACCAAAATCCCCCCAGGGAAAGCCAGGTGGGGCTCAGCCTGTGCCCTTCCAGAGAGGAGCTGCTGAGCACAGCCAGAGCTGTCTCACAGTAGGAGCTGGGGATGTACAAGCCTTTACCCCACCTTCTGCCACTAACCTGCAGAGAGGTTGTGAGCAAAACACTTTGCATCTCTGATCCCACGTTTCACACATTATCTGTTGTTTGTTTTGGGGTATGATGAGCAGTAGGGATGTCTAGCACACATCTCAAATACAAGGCTACTGTGATTCAAACACAAAGCAATTCTCTGACAGGCATCTCCTCAAAAGATACTGAATTTTTGCCTCTTTCTCTCCAGTACCACTTTTTCCTTTGGTTCATCTCTATTCCTGCTCATTTGTCTTAACCACAGAGGCCAGAATGAGATGAAGTTTGGGAAGTGTTCTGGCATTATTTAAAGATTTAGCCCTGCTGCAACAAATCCTTTCATGCTTCTGGTTGCTAATTACAAGCAAATACTTTGATAGTCGTGGAAATTACTTAACTCTCCTTCCACCTTTCAAACACTGTGTTGAACTATGTATAAATTCACATCTTAATCCAGTTTGATCACAACCTGAAATCAATAAGCTAAGAATAGGCTCTTGCAGCTTAACACATGAAAGCTGAAAACATTTGCTTACTATTTGGGACCCATTTCTATTTGAATTAATGAGCACGGTGCTATAAATATCTAATTTCCATGAATTTCAAATAATGTGGGAGCACATCTGGGATGTCACTACTGGGGAAAAAGCATCTTTGCTTCTTTACTGCAGCAAATCAGTGACATTTCCATTTTAACTCGAGGCCCCAATGACTTCTTCCTGCCAACTCTTGACACTCCCTGGAGAATTTTTAGCCAGTGACCACTTCTGCTGGGAGAAACAACACAGAGCCTGGCAAAACCCCACAAACCCTAATCTGCTTAATTAACTGCGATAGAAATAGCATTCACATGAACAATTGAAAATAACAGAACTGAGCCTATAAAAAAAATTCAGGATTGCTGCTAGAAAAGACATATTCATTGCAAGGAAGTATAACTCTCTCTGTATTAGGATGCTTGTCTTTTATCTGTAGTATATTATCTTTCTGAATGTTATTATGAATGTGCTGTCTTCTACAGTGTTTTTTCTTTATCTGACAGCACATTCAGCTCCCTGATAGCAGGCTTTGTATTTTGAGTTTGAATATGCCTCTGCCACACACCTACAGCTTTCCATCACAGGCAATAAATGTATTTATTTTCTTGAATTTTATTTTGTTTAATGGTTTGTTTGCTTCAGACAGACATGGCTACATATGTGCTAAAACTCTATTGCCAGAAATGAAGATCAGGAATGTTGAGGCATTCTGCTCAGACCAAGAGCTGAGACTGAGGATGGATGGATGGAGAAATATTAAGTCCCAAAAACAGCAGTTCCTGTTGTTGATGGGGATTTTTCTTTTTTTCTTTTCAATGCACAAGCAGACAATTGCCTCATTCCTCAGTCAAAGTAGTTCTAGGATCTTTATGTTCTTTAAAAAGATCTGGCAGAGGTTTTCCACTGGAATAGATTTCCAGCAGGAAAAGCCCGATTGAGAAAACCAGCTCTGTTTATGTAATCACACAAATTTTGACAAAATTTTGGAGAAAAGCTAAATTCTGACTTTTTATCAGCTCCAGTCTCAGTAGTTGACTCAGGAACAAAAACCACGCCGAACTGAAACCTATCCTCTATATATTTTCACATATCCTGGCTCCTCACATAAAAAAAATTGTATGAGCAAAACAAAAGAGCTGTGTCCAATGACACCATTAATCATTTCTGCATTCTGTGGTATAAGACTTGAAATGTTTCTCTCTCAATGTTGTGAGAATAAAAAACCCTCTCCGTGTTACTGCTTCATTAAATGTCTGAGCATGGCGGGGCATGGACGGTTTCCACACATGCCAGTGTGCTTAGAGCAAGGGAAATGCTGACAGAAAAAAACTTTGAGAATGGTCAGTGCTCTGCCTGCAAATACTTGAAACAAAACTGTGCCAGCTTAGCCAACCCTGAGTCACAGGCTGAGGCACTGCATTATTACAGAGACACAGAGCCCCTGTCCTTTCATTGGACTTACTAATGCATGGGCAGCCTCTGGGAAAAGTACAAATGCTGCAGTTCCTGATTTCTTCCTGCAGCTTTCAAACAGGTACTGAAATTTTTCTATTATGTATGACATCTATCTAAATCCATGAATAAAACATGCTTGAAACTAGCTCCTGCAAAAGGTGACTGAACCCCCAGCCTTTGGTCTACAAATTCCATCTGTAGAAACAAAGAGAACAGGTTTGGTTCAGAGAAGCAGCTCTTGAGATCACCAGATCTGGACCTGTCAGCAATCCACACTCAATACAGGGAAGGAAAGGATGGAAAGGAAAGAAAGGAAGGGAAGGGAGGGAAGGGAAGGATGGAAAGGAAGGAAGGAAGGAAAGGACGGAAGGACGGAAGGAAGGAAGGAAGGAAGGACTGATCTTCAGTTCACATGTCCTGATTTTCTTGCATGAGCTGTACAGCACCAGTTAACTGCCTCTGTCTGAAGTAGCCTCCTTAGCATATGAAGTCTCTCCACATCTTTTTTCTTTTTATTTCTGCAGTGCACTGTGAAAGGAACTTTTAAAGAGAATTACAGAAGTAACTGAAAACAAAGGAGGTGACAACTTGAGCATTTTCAGATGGAAAAGGGCAGATGAAATGGAAGCCATGGTAAATTTTTTTAAAAAAATATTTAATTTGATAATTACACTCTTAAAAAGATCAGTATATATATTTTGGTTAGGATTTTTAAAAAGTGATATATAGGTAGCTAACTTTGCCAAATAAATGGCCTCATTATTCTTCTGTTGGGGGCTAAAGCCTTTCTGGAAACAGTCCTCTCACAGAGAGAATCAGGTTGGAAACACAAACTCCTCGGATGCCAAGACAGCAGACAACAGGTGCAAATACTGGCTCTTCACCTGCAAAACAGAGGCCAAATCTGAGTTGAAAGAGAAGATAATTAAAAAAAAAAAATAAAGGATAGCTTGATATTGGTTTTCATCATGAAAACATGAAAACCCACCACAAACACTGAACAGATCAGCACAAACCGAAATTAAACTACAGCACAGCCTAAAAATCAAAGGACAGGCAAATAGTCAGGACCAACAATGTTTATTTTCCCCAGAGAAAAAAAAATCATGTAACTTTCCCATAACACAACAAAAGTTATAGAAGTTTAAGAAGAGAAAGGCACAGATTTCAGTATGCAACTTACTGGTTCATTACAAAATAATTAATATGCTGCTGCCAAAAGATAAAACCTAATTGCACAGAACAGTCCTAATTTTCAGCCAGGCTTAAGATCTGTTCAGAGAAGGTAGAGAGAAGGAGCCTTTAAAGTAGCACAAAAGGTGGACAGAATGATAAATAATGCATGTCAGGAAGCAGCCTGTACTTGCCACTGGCACGTGAGCATCTCTTGGCTTGATCCCCTGGAAAATGGGATTTCCATCACTGGGGTACTGTGAAAGGCAGAGAGCTGAGGGATCTTATTCATCTGGAAATGTATGGACATGCCCTGTGCCATGAGGGATTTGTAATGTTCAGCAGCCACCCAGAGAGTGAAGGAGCCCTGCTGAAACAGCTGTGCTGGCTGCAAAAATACAATGCTTCAATTCTTCCTTGGCCTCGAGGTTTGACTCAAATGTGACCCCACAGGGGAGAAAAAGGAGTTGCTTTATTCTGGGAATGTTATGTCAGAGTTCAATACTCTGTGTTCCAACATAGCTCAGACATTTGGGCACCGTAACAGTGTTGGCCAACTGGCCCATCACTGTTCTCTGCCTGTTGCAGTATTTTCTTGGGGTGCTGGCAGCTAATGCCTACATGAACAGCCTTACAGCCACCTCTGTTCCCTATGCTCTCCTCAATTTCCCTTGTGATATTTGGCTATACCCAAAGATCAATGTCAAAATATGCTTTAACTGCTCATAGAACACATTTTCTTCTGAAACTTTGCTGTAAAGCACAGGCCTGGCCTATGACCTTAAACTAGCAGCCAGCTATTGTTGGCTATCAATTCATGAGTGAAACCCATGCTCAAGTGAAGATGATGCACACCAACAGTACAGCACTGCAGCCTCCTTGTTCTGGATCAATAAAACATGCTATTCATTCCTAAAGAATGTGATTTTCTCAGTCTGATCTCTTTCTCATCTTTATTTGATGGAAGAGGCAGCTTTGTAGAAGCACTGTGCCTGGTTAGACAGCAAAACTTTTTAATCGTTTATGTCGCTGCTCTAAAAATCTAAAATTCACCTCAAGCCACAGCAAGGAAGGAGGATACAAGCCAGCTTACAGAAAATTAATTATGCATGTATTCCAAAAACTTCCACTGCCCTTTTTCTTTCATGTCATGAAGGCATTGGGAAAGCAAGGATAGTACTAAGAAAAAAAATGCCAAAACCTCATGATCAAAGCATTTTAAGGAGCAGCAGAGCAATCGAGTGATTAGCACATCATGTACGAGTTCAAATGGACAAAAACCAGGGTTTGATTGAGGAGAACTCAGAGCTCAGAGCTCCATTTGAGAGAGGCATTTCTGCTTCCCCATGAACTGTGCTGGGGAATGGAGATCCTCTGTGCAAAGGTACTAAGTAGCATTCAGAAAAAAATCATAGCTTAAAACACTCAGGTCACTACACAGCCCCCTGCTCCTGCTTTCTACATGCAGCAAACATGAGAATAAATCAGAGAAGGGAAGTTCTCAGGGAATTCTCTTCAGGGCTTTGCAAATTGAGGTTAATTAAATGTCATAGAGGAGTTTTGCTCCCAGCCAAGTGAAGGATTTTTGTGTTTATACATATCATGGGCATATCACGCAGAAAGCCATCAGAACTGACCAGATGAAACAGGAGATCCCAGAAAATCCCCTTTGCAGGCTTGTGACCTTACAAATAATAAACAATTAGGAGTATTCTGTATTTATCCCTCAGGAATTCTAGGCACCTCCCAGTGCCTAAAGGGACCCTACAGAAAAGTTGTAGAGGAACTTTTTTACAAGAGCATGTAGTGATAGGGTAAGTGGTAATGTCTTTAAACTGAAAGAGGGCAGATTCAGGCTAGATATCTGAAAGAATTTCTTTACTGTGAGCATGGTAAGGCACTGCCACAGATTGCCCAGAGAGGTAGTAGCTGGAAAAAAGAGACCCTAAAAGATCTCCCACCTCCCATGTCGTGGAAGATGATTGTGCAGGGACTACCAAATGTCATGTTTAAATAAAAAGGGAAAAATATCTTTCAAAATCCAGTCCCCGCTGTCCCTGTTTCTCAGTTCCACTGCCTGTAAAACTGGAGTAATACTAATCTAATGTAATTTAATCCAATCTACAGCAATCAGTAGTTACCTGTAGCAAATCTCAATAGAGGCTTTGAGGAGCTAAAACACTACAGCAATGGAGCCCACAGACATATCCTAGCTGATGACTGGCTCTTTTTCACTCCTTATCTCCTCCCTTCTGAGGATAATGCATCTAAAACACAGTTCACTAAGTTCTGGTAGAGTTTTGAAAATTACTTTCTAATGTGTGCATGTTTTCCCTTAGGAGATGATGTTTACTCCAGTGATTTTTACAAATTTTTCTGTCACTTAGCCATAAAGTTATTTTGTAATGGAAAACCATACCTTCTTTAAAAAGCACAACTAGACTGAAAAACCCTCTAAATGCAACATACCAGATCTACTCACCAGGAAAAAAAAGACTAAACCAACTATATTTCCCCCAAAATAACTTTCCTGACATTTGCCTCTCTCAGAGGTCTAAATATTTTACGTCTTCTTTCCTAAATATTCAAGTACCAGGGTAGAACTAAATGCTGATATTTAACAGTGCTAAGTCTATGGGTATAACAAGAGCTGTTGGCAGTACTGAAACCTGATTTTTCTTTACCATCAGCCACGTGCTGAATTAAGCCCACTGAGGCTATGACAAGAGGACTGAGGGAAATGTCACCATGCTGGCATTTAACCCACCTTAAGGGAGTGAAGAATGAGCCTTGGCTTTAGACACTGAAGTAAATCCCCCATTTTAGCTCTTGGAGCAGTGGGGAGGTGGGGGGGAGGCAATCTGCTGTGCAAAAAAAAATACATGGTACCAACAGAATGCAGTGTATTTCCCAATATAAGATCTCATTATTGATTATTTTTATTTAGAGTAAAATCTAAAAAGTAAGGCAGAGCCTGAGTAACAAGTGACTAACTAATGTTTGTCAGGGTTCTCAAAGCAGTCAGAGACATCAGCATTGATATCATGCTCACAATTTCTGGCAAAGCATGATTGAACCTTGCCTGCTTTATCTACATCTGCCTTCTGCTCCACGCAGAGATTCATAAATCTTCTGTGCACTGATATCAGCATCTTTGCAATCCTTATTTGCCTATTTCAAGAAAACTGGTATCTTGGAATTCACACGAGCATCTTTTTCTGTTGGTCCAGACAGCAGGCTGCCTCTCCAAGGATTCATCAAGATTGAAATGCAGACATCAATCTAAGTCTGCTGCCACAATTACCCTGATCAGAATAAACAAAGCTTTTCTAAAACCTGAATTTTAGGAAAACAGACCCAGTCTTTTTTTCTCCAAGCTCTCACTGCTGTGCCTTGTATTTTTACAGATAAATCACTCTCAGCTTTGCCGATTGCACTCTGGTATTCAGCCATCCATCTGGACACACAAGAAATGTCCTGGCTCTTGGGAAATGGCAGGCAAGGATTTAATATCGTAATTCTTCCCAGCTTTTCTTACCCACACTGACAACTAGTAACACAGCAGACGAGGCTGATGCTGCAAGAGGGATGCAGTTTGAGATTAGGATGTCTACACTCAGGTGTTTATATGAATACCAGGTGTCTAAACTCCTATTAGAGTCAACAGGGATCTAGTAAAAGGAAATCAATGGATTATAAGCAGCAAGTCAGGGAGCAGCCAGCCCACAGCAACCTTGCAGTGAGTTTCATCACTCCCTAGACACCACTATGTCCCACTGACTACAATGGAAGCTTTGGTATTGCCTGTCCAATTCCACTGACTAAATGAAGATATCTAGCATCATTTGAGGCATCCCAGCATCTCCAAGACATACTGTTGGTGCTGGCAGACACAACACAAAACCTGTGGTATCTTCATGGAAGAATATGTGGCATGTCTCACACATCACTAGTAAAAAAATTCTGCTTCTAAGTTACATGTGAGCAGAAATAAATGTCTAAATATTGGTGCTGTAATCCTAAACTGAGTCCTATTCTTCAAGGATCACCTTACACTGGTTTTCCAATTAGTGCAGAGAGGGAATTTCAGTCTTTCTGAGGACTCATTCAAGTCAACACCCTTGCAGTACTTTGGCATTTTCCAGCTCGGCTTCAACACTGGCTATAAACTTGTTATTTTTTTTTTTTCTTTGTTGTTGTTGTTGTTTCTGGGGGTTTTTTGTTGTTTTTTTGTTTGTTTGTTTGTTTTGTTTTGTTTTTTTGTTGTTGTTTGTTTGCTTTTTGTTTGTTTTATTAGATGAAATTGGCAATCTTGGAAAACCCGTGAAATCTCACACTTAGTAATGCTGTTGTAGCAGTGCTCAGGAGCTCTGTTACAGCACACAGAGACACAGAGCCAAAATGTGAAGATTTGTTTATATTTCCACATCAGAAAGGCAGTGTCCCTCCAGAGATGGTCCAGAATACCCTTCTCACTCATCAAAAAAATCTCTTTTTTGGCAAACACTATCACCTGGACTCCATGGTGCTGTTGACAAGATCAGGCATGCTAGTTTTCAAATGACAAACAGGACAGTAGATACCTTTTCTACCACACAATGTAAACATATACCTTTGCTCTGGTAACACCTATATTTATTACTTTATTGCAATATTTGGGTGCATCTATGCATTTCAGCCTCTGCAAAGTACAGCTGCTTCTCAGTTAAATACAATCAGTGTTCATATGAATGTTTTTACAGTCTTACTTAAATTGCTAAGTCTGGAAACAACAGTGGTAGGACCACAGTGAAGTTTTCTCCCTTTTCCTAACTATTTTTAATTTCTATTTCCAAAACATTAGAGTATAAAAGTGACAACTTCTATTGAATAAAATATTGATTTTTCTTTCCTGACTGATGTCCATATCAAAATCCAAATCTAACAAATGTTAACAAGGAAATAAGAAAGGATCTTTCAAGAAAGAATAAGTAATTTGTGGTAATGTCTTTACAAACTATAATTTAAAGGGCTATAGGGCTCATTTTTGTACAATCACCAAAACTTTAAGCACCAGGAAATATCATTCTTCATTACTGATTCCTCAATAAACTTTTTTTATGTTGGAAAAGCTTTAGAGGCAATTCTTCCATCAGCACACAAGAAATTTAGGGATGCTGCTTCTGCTAGCAGTACTAGATGTTAGACATGGATATCTTTCCTGGTCTTAAAGAAAACCAGGACAATCTCCCTTTCTTTCAGTTAGGCCATATCAGCTGCCAATTAGAATTTCTCTGGTGAAAGATACATGTTGTAAAATATAATGAAGCTGCAGCAGGAAAAGTATGTGAGGAAGGCTAACTGTTGGAGGTCCCTTACAATATTCTGCTGCCAAAGATAGTTTTAGCTTTTGAATCATAATGCTGTGATGGTGCACAACATTGATCACTTTCCAATCAAATTATTAAAAGCACTGAAGTTTTCCAAAAAAAAAAACAAACAAAAAAGAAGGATAAAAGAGAAAAAAACCAACAACAAATTCCTGTCATAACTAAAGAGTTTGAGGGCTCATAAACAACTTCTTTCCTCCCTTGTTCCTTGGCTAATACCTTCATCACTTTCACTGTGATCATGCATGGCTAGAAATTCTTGATGCAGCTTCTGAATGGCAGCTTGAACACCTCCATAAGAGCCACCACTGCTTTTTCAGTGGCCCATTAAAGATTTCTGTGTTTCAGTCCAACAAATCAGCCCTTTAGTGCCCCCGAATTGGACAAATCAAGGCAGTTTATTTTTAGTGCTACAAATGCCCTGTACAGGCAAAAAATATACACAGATTAACAACAAAAAAAATACAGGCAAATTTCCTTTATCAATTAATGTAAAGGAAAACCAGCTGGTTTTATTCACCAAGTGAATTAACTTTGTAAAATGGAATATTCAGTGCCCTCCCTTGCCATAAAAAAAACCCACCCAAAAGGAGCAGAGGAGGCATAGAAGGAAGCAGGAATGAACCCTAAATGAGAAAGATACAGACAGGGCACAGATATGTTCTGCAACACTGCTTCAGCCTTAGGGAATTCTAACAATATTGAATGATAACTCATATGATTAAATTTGGAAAAAGTCAGAAAATGTGAATGTACAGAGCATGCAGAGATCAGGAAATGGGAAATTGAAGGATAGTCCTGACCTGCTGGAGGAGAGATCTCTAACAGTAAAGAGTGGCTAACTGTGGAGTAAATGACTGAAAAACTTCAGTGGCCTCTGCTGGCAGATTAACTGTGCCACGGCTGGTCAGACAGGAGGAGTGGCAGTGAGGCAGCACAGCGTGCCAGGGGAGATGTGTTTCACTGCCTGCTCCCACCGGGCTCCAGGTGCAGCCCTGGAGGTGATAACAGGGTGAGGGGAGCCCCATAAGCACCAGTGAGCTCACACACACATCACAGCTAAGCACCGAGAATAGAAAGGGAAGAATAAAGCCCTAAGCTTGAGGGATGACCAAAAAGCAGTGAACAAATTAAAAATCTAAGTTCTTTGATGTAGGAAGCAGTATTCTGATATCTGGCTGGAGTGCCTCTTGTTCAATTGAATCCCAATATGCAACTAGAGTTCCTAAGGAGTGCTGCCATAGAAATAACACTGATGCTAGTCCCTGCTGCTGGCCCTTTCCTGGACTTGTACCTATGAAAAACTCTCTGATCCTCCACTTAGGGGAAGTAGTTAAAGCAGTGGCAAAGGCTCTGTGTGAGGTCATTATCTAGCAAAATCGAACTTGAATATAAAACTGCACTAAAAATCTGCAAACACTAGGATGGCTTGGATGCTAAGGGAAAGTCCAAGAAAAATCAAAAGCCTAGAAGCATAAATTAATACATAAAAAAAAATAAATTGTGTGGTGTGTCTGGTGTCCTGAGTAGCAGTAAATTACCAGCAGCAAACATCTGTCTGCCATAATGTCAGCCTCTTCCTAGCATCCCAATTTTAGATGCCATCTGCAAATAAGAAAATCAGCTGATTTCAAAATGTTGGTGTCCTGCCCTTTTTCCATTTTCCAGCAGAGCTGAGAGGGGCTCAGTGCCCACCATCTTTGTCAGACCCCAAGCTTCTCTCTGGGGCTCTCACGAAGGACAAGCCCTGACTTTGCTGCAGTGTATTTTATTCTGCCTAGTTGAAGACATGACACCTAGGAGAGCTGTACATGCTCTCTTTTTAAATTACCCAAGTTTTTATAATTTTAACAGCCTTCCTTTCAAGTGAGCTGAAAAATTGATGTGGTCCCTGCTTATCCTCCATGTACTCCATGCCTGCAACACAATTCTGTGTTTTGGGTACACTTCCCTCCAAGGTTGTCCTTTGGAGCAAAGTTTGGATGACATGGAACAGGGCCTGTGCAAACAACTATATCTCTGTCCCTCCTCTACCTTTTTTCCTTAATTCCAAGGAAGGAATGGCACCAAAATGTGCTATATTCTCAGATTTTAAGCAGAGTAGCAAGGCCAAAAATGAAGATGGGAATCTCACTTAGTGGATTATCAAGTTATCCTCCTCCACTGCAGAGCTCACAGACCATACACTTCATACAAGGGAAGTGCTCATCCTTACTTTCACTAAAAAATTAAAGCATGGGCAGAACCTTTGTCCCAGTCTCAGTGAGGCTGGAGTACTGCTGACTTCTGTGAGCTCACATCACATCCCCAAGACCACGCTTCCGCTGGCGGGTTAAAAGCAAGTTAGAGAAGTTTTTCTTGATGGCAGCAGTGTCTGACCTTGAAAATCAGCTACCACTTATGACAACTTAGCAATGTGAAAATGTAAACCCTAAACCACTCAGGTGTTATCCCAATGTAACTCAGGGCTTAATGCAGGAATCAGGACATTCCCCTCAAGTGTTTTAGCCAAACTTTATTTATGTAAATGCCATGGAATGCGAATCATCCGTGACTATACCTAGATAAATACATGGTAAATCAGTGCTACCTGCTAATCAAACTATTTCACTAATGAAAAAATAAAATAAAACAAAATCCCAGCATGTCAACCTGCTTATTTTAAAACCAGCATAAAACTCCCCAGTATAATGTGAAGATCATAAACATCAAACTTTCCAGACTAGGCATGGGCAAACTGCATGAAAACAAAGAAAAGCACTTAATAAATAAATTAATGAAACCAAATCACTTTCCTAGGTTTACTTAACAGTGCTGTTATAGAAATAAGCCAAATACATTCTACTGAGCAAGAAATTGACTCTGAAGATAATCCGTTTGCTTTTTTTTTTTTTTTCTTGTAGCCTAGGGGTCCTTTGTACTCTCATTGAAATCATGGCCTCAAGTAATCCATACAGCATTCACAGCATGATATTATATCTATTTTATTGGGAAACACAATAATCAAAATGCTAAAATAAATCTTCTTCCTATTATTTGATTTAAGCATTGAAGTATTGAAGTGGCTAAGCTAATTTATTTTGATTATGAGCCCATTAGTCTTGGTACTATAAATTAACCCCACAATTTTGTCAGAGCTTCCAGCTACCTAATGTCTGAAAATCTGATTTTGTTTGAGCACATATCATGCTAAGATTTATTTTGGAAATGTCAATTATCAGTTCTGGTCAATAAAATGTTAATATAAAGTGGTTTGCTGTTAAATGACATTGGCACCCACACATTTGCTTTGTCCTCCACCAGTTAAAAAGCCATTGCAGATTCCCAGTTATAGTGTTCAGAGCTCTGGCTGCATTTTTAAAGCACCAACTGTTAGTTAATTTTGTTAGCATAAACACCCAATAAAAGTTTATGGTGTGTTCAACTCTCATTAAAGATGAAAAACAGTGGCAGAGCAGCACCCACAAATAACAGGGATGGTTCTGTCGCTGCTGATGCCCAGAACTCATTCAGATTCAGGGCTCAGGGCTTCCTGTGCCTGAGGACACTGCAGGGATACAGAGCACAAAATCCCACACACTGCTGGGATCCCCTGGAGCTCCACACAACTCTTCCATAAAGCTCCAGGCAAATATTTAATGGGGGAAGAATGGACTTTCTCCAGGCCCTAAAATAACAGCCATAGTAGGCAAAGTACACCCTTGCTGGTGCATATTTACCCAAGGCTGCAAAAACCACTGCTCCTTTTGCTCCCCATCACCCAACATATCCTAGACAGGATGATCCATGAACAGCAGGGCTAGAGGAGCCTGCTGTTCCTCAGGTTGCATCCTGTGGTTGGATTCCCTCCAGTCAGGGAAAGCACAACCCCTGCCAGGAGGTTTTTTGATCACTCAGGACATTTACAGCGTCAGCCTGGCCATCTCCCTTTATCTTCCCATCCTCCAAAGGGGTGTTTGAGCCTTCCACTGGTATTTCTGGTCCTGACCCACCATCATTCTTCTTGCCAAATTTCCTGTTAAGAGGACCTTTATGAGACAGCTGACACTCAGACAGTCACAGAAGTGGTCCAGGGAACATGGCTGGAATTAACTGCCAAAAGCCATCAGGTTTACAGGTAGAATTATAGAGAAAGCAGATTTCACTGTCTGAAATAATAGGAAGATCAAATCAAGAAGTTCCCACAGCTGTTACTCCTAAAATCCTTAGGGCTGCATTGGTTAAGGCTATAGAAATTTCTAAAATCATCTTTCCATTTACATCAAAAGAAGCAGAACTTCTCTCACTAAATTCAGCACCTGTGCCAGATAGTGTCCACTGAAACTTAGAGTTTACAATAAAGTCAGAGAATGCAATAAAAACCAGTTTCAAACACTTTCCCTTAAGTTCCTTGGCACGTCTTCTTGATTTAGAGTTCACCTCTTGAGGTTTTGATGGGTTTTGCCTCTGCAGCTCTGTGAAAGTTACTCCCAAAGGATTTAGAAGACAGAGGATCTTCACAAATTGGTGCAGGGGAAAGAGCTCAATCAACACCACATAGTTCTACTGCTTGTGCAACATGAAACCTTGTTCTTTAAGGAGCCAAACTAATATCTGGATCCCTAATGGACAGAGTATACAGTTTTCTCTCCCTTCTTTGCCCACAGGTTTTTCCTGCTGACACCTACCCTGGGCAAGGGATAACATGCTCCACAGAGCACATGCTTCATGTGCTGGTGGGATATGAGGAATACATGCTGATGAGCCTTCTGGCTCTGAAATGGACAATGATTAGCATTTCCTTGTTTTCTGTGGCAGAAAAGCTCAACTTTAGTCTGTCATCTCTACCTAGTCTGAAATTTTTTGGTGGTTTACTCCTGGCACTTCACTGTCTGCAAAACCAGAGTAATTCTCCCATTCTCCCAGATTTTTCCTTCTTATTGTCAACTTAAACCATAAATACACCGAAGGCCAAGCCATTTCTGCATGTGTGGGGTCACAGGAGGATGGAGCATTGATCTTTTCTGTTTCTCTCATACAATGCTATATTAGACTACCCTGAAAGGTTGATGTTTTGAGATGGAAGTATCATTTCAAAGGGACTGCCCTCTGAGTAAAGATGGATTTTGGAGATAGCTGACTGATCATGTTTTAAAGCCCTGGCAGCTACATTGAGTCCTACTTTAACACTTATTAGGTGTGAAAGTCGACCTTGCATTCCCACTAGAGCATTAAAATTAGGAAACTCAAAAATACACTGCTTAGCTGTGCCTATGCAGGGTAACTTACCACTCAGTAAAATACAATGTGCAAGTAAAGCTGAACTTGTTTCTGCTTCAGCAATAATACAGAGGAGCCAGCACAGCTTTCTTATCTTAATTTTCTCCATCCAAGAGTGTTAGAAATGCTGTGCCTCTATTGCTTCCATAACTTTGGAGGTATTGAATCTCTCTGCAATTAAACCAACATAAATAAGCAGTAATTCAATTGAAATCAGTGGAATTCATGTGAGGGGAATAGTTAATGTAAAAGAGAAGATAATTAGATTTACCCAATGTAGATGCAATAATCTCTTATTAATCATTTAAGGAATAAACCATAAAAACAAATTCCCTCCTAATCTGTTAAAAGGACTTTATGGACCTCTTGCCCACAGCTGTAGGAACGTTGCAGAGCCTCTTTAGATCAGGGCAGCCAGAACACCCTACATCACCAGCTTGTTTTTCTTGTAGGTTAAATTTGTTCTTTTCAAAACAATGAGAGACAGCAACCAGGGGTACAATCATAACTGCATTTTCAGTTCAGCTTAATTGAGTGCACTTTGCTTTAACAAACATTTTACATTACTGCATTGAGTTGTTTTCATAGCCGCATTCTTACATACCAATACTGCTAATTAGGACAATTTTTTCTCCTTTAAAAGGAAAGAAAAAAAATAATCTGTCCAAATAATTTGCTGTCATTCTAGAGCATTCATTATTGCTGATTAAAAGTGAGGTTACAGTTATTCAGGTGGATGTCCTAACTTTCAAACTTTCACCAAGCTTTTTCTAATGCTTACATAATGCTGAGAGAGGAAAGGTGGTTTTTAGTATTTGCTACAGTCCAAAATGTGACATGTGTTGACAGCAACAAAATCCATGATGGATAAAAGCCCCATTTGCTCAGGTTTAATGCAGCTTTGTTTCATTTCACCAGAGACTCTTGTCACTGCTGTTGAGGCAGGAAAACACTTGTCTCCCACCCACATATCAGGACTTGAATAATGAAGAGGTTAAAGCCTAGCAGCACAAAATAAACATATAAATATCTAATAAACACATAGTCAACCCTCCAAACACATAATCAGTTTGGGTATTCATCTGTGGCTCCATAAGCTGCATATGAGGGTGGCAAAGGAGCTGGATTGACATCTCAGAGGACAACAGAAATCACATTTGGGTGTCCTGATCCAGAAGACATGCACTGACTATATCCAAGACTGAGCTCCACACAAAACAGTTAAAACAGCTGCAATTGTCCAAAAATACAGTCAGGGAGACATCAGAATAGACTGAATAGCAGCAGGGTTGTGCCAAACAACACATCCTAATGTGCTGCTGAGGTTGCTGTACAGAGCTGGTGGTTTAGACCATGCCCTCCAAACTGTGCATGTCAGCCAATGGTTTGGCTAAAGGCATTTTCATTCAAAATGAAGAGAAAGTGCATCACCCTGGCCCCAGGAGACACTGTGAGTTTCCATTCTTATCCACTCCAAAGAACAGCCCTGAACTCTGCTCTGCTCCTTCTCCAAAAGGAGAGATGGGAGGGCTCCTGCTGTGGAGCAGCTTGTCTCCTGATGGGTACAACAGTCCCCAGAAGGATGGAAGCTGGTGGGTCTCTGAATCCTCATCAGCACTTAAAAGGACACCAGATCCACAAATCCTGCTCTATGGGACACCTCCGTTCTCACCGGTGAGGATGGGGATGGTCCTTAGATGAAGGATCCCAAGTAGAATTGTTTCTAAAGAAATTACCCCAAATGATTTCTATAGATTTTCCTTCCTGAAGACAGATGAATTTGGGAGTCCGAACACAAAACAAAGTGCCTTCTCACAGTGTCTTCCTTGGTATTAATATAAGAAAAGAAGCTAAATTCAAGACACAATTTCTGTGTCATGTATTGGCTGGTCTGGGGCTTTAGACTGCTGACTAAAAGCCAAAAGCCAGGAGCTGCAACATGCAGTGTTGAAAAATCCTGAATCCCCATATGGACTTAGCCCTCATTAATTGCTTCATGAAATCTGTCGAAATGTGACAGCTTGGAACTGACCCCCGAATTCTTCTGGCAGCATCTGAGTGACTTTGCAGTAAAGTGCACTTCCTTAAGCAGAGTAAAAGCCTGCTCCCAGCCCACACAAGAGAGGTAGGTGGGTTTTGTACAATTCAGGCTGCTCACCACCCCAACCACCCCAACACATCAGAAATCTTTCTGTGACATAGCTTTTCACTACAGCATTGGGGTGAATCCTCTTACTTTCCTCCCTCAAATTATCTTAGGAAAGGCAAAGGGATTAGTCACAGGCAGGAAAAAAAGAGCATTAGAAGCTGTATGTACACAAACTATTTCTCAAAAATAGTTCTCTCTAGACAATAAATCAGTCTTTCAATAGCACTCACAAGTGGCTTAGAGCTTCTAGCTCTTGGTTAGAAACAGCTACAAAACATTACACAGAAATGTTAAAAATATATACACCTTTTAGTGGGCATGCATTACTAGAGTTTGGAATTACAATCAAGCTTATCTACTTGAGGGCTCTAATTGTATCCCTCCTTTGAAATGCTACCTCTCTTGCTCACCACAACTGAGCAAAGCTGTAAATCTTGCAAAAGAAATGTGAAGTCTAAGTGCCCATTGCCCAGCAAGAGGAAAGCTCAGGAGAAGCCAGGAAGAAGAGTGACCTTACATCACTGAGTTGGCATTTGAGTTTACACAACATAACAACTTTTTGGGGGGAGGAAAAGAAACCCTAATAGGTTGTTTCATCAGATGTGACAACAAAGTGATTTATGACAATTTATTTGCTCAACACACTCCCTCTTGGGAAGACCCCAGCGCTCACCCATGGCTGCCTCTTTGCCTCCATAAACTTCCAGTTCTTCTGGAATTCCTTCTGTGCTCCTTCCTTTCTCCCATTCCCTCCCAGTCTTTGCACAGCCTGTGATGTGCAAAACACAGACTGTTGTAGCAACAGCCATGTGCTGGCTGAGGTACTGGGACAGGGCAGGACAGATTTCTTCTTGCTGCTTCCTTTATTCAGGTATTGAATAATCCTTCTATATTAAACAATTGATTTCCATGATACTTGTAGAAAGCTGACACAACATTACTCTTATTCTGTCAATTTTGGTTAAAATTGGCTGCGAGTTCAAAAGTTAGGAGATTAGGAAAGTCAGATAAATCCTGTTTGTGGTTCTGTTGTTTTATTTTTCACTGAGGTTTTGTTTGTTGTTCAGAAAAAAAAGAAAACCAAAACAAATGAAGCACAGATATTAAACATCTCACCAGCATTTATAATTTCTATGCTTTAGAAGTCAGAGCCACAAAAAACTTGGCTATTCTACCTCTTGTCTACTCCATCAGAGACCACTTACTGATTAGTTACTTGATTTTTCAGCCCCATTTGATAAACTCTCATTTCTGAACTCTGCAAGGTTTCCTTGAAACTAAATCAGTCATGCATGGAGCTTTCTGTGTTTTAATTAAATCCTGAAATCATCAATCATTTCAATCTTATGACTTGAAAGAAAAAAGTATTTATTTCCAATGGAAAAAATATCCAGATACTTCAGCATTGAAAATGAGATGAAAATGCCTTCAAGGAAAGTAAAATGTATCAATTATCATGTGCTAAGAATATGCACATTTGAGTCCTATCTCTTTCCTCTGCATTAAAGTATTAGGCCAGCAGCTTGATACAATAAATTATTACTGATATGCAATAACCTTAGCTGTTCGACCCAAAACTCAGAGAAAACCAGAAAGTGCAAAGGAAGGAGGCCCAACATTGAAATTACAGGCAAGATCCAGAGGACATTTAATTTGGGGCCCTTGAATTATGCAAAGATCTTAGGTACAGGTTCAACTTCAAATATATGATTAGTCATGGAGCTAAGTAAATAATTTCAGCAGACTCATCTAATCTGTTTGTTTACTTCCACAGCCCTCATCATGTTGCATCTTTTAATACTCACATAGCCTTATGATTAGTGAGTTTAATCCTAAAAATACTATATGAGAAAAGGAGGAACAACTGTATTCACTTCACAGAAGGGGAGCTATAAAATAAATCTGTGTGCCCAAGAGTTTATAGGGTCAGGTCTGCACTAACTAGACATGAAGTATACAACCAGGTGAGCAGCAGCACCAGCATCTCAAACAACACCACAACACCAAGTCTGGAGGATGGAACAGGATACCAGCATTAAGAGGTAAAATAAACTAAAAAAACAAGTTAGCACAGCACCATATCTGGTGAAATGTCAGTTTTGCACTTCTTTAAGGTACATCCCATTAGGTATTATAGAATCATCTATCTCTACCAAATACTAGTCCCAAAAGGCACGTGAAATATTGGGGAAGGTGGTGTGTCCACCATACCAGAGAAACATAAACACAGAGAAAAACTTCAAAGAGTTGCAGAAGAGCAACATCAACAGAATTGTCTGTAAGAGGGCACATGCATCTGACTTCACAGCACTGATACTCTGCAACATAAAGTACTTGTGTAGATGTAAGGGCTATGTTCATCACTACCTGAAAAAGGTTAATGCAAATTTGACCTGGTCAGGTACGAGCACCCAGTTACTTTTCTATTGAATTCAGCAGAGTGCACAATAACGTGTTTTATCTCAGTTATTTATTTTTAATGCTGGCTATGCAAACGCACCGTGGCAAGAAGTAAAAGCAGCGGATAAAGCTGTACCTGATCCCACCTTCCGCTCCACACAAACCCTTTCCTTCAAAGCATTTTATCCCGTTCGAAGCAGAGTCGGTGCAAGAGTTCCGACCTTTCCAGCACCTGATGCTGAGAGGTCGCAGCACCCTGAGCACACCCGCCCGGGTCGCATCCCGAAGGGGTCACCCCAGCCCGAAGGGATGGAGCATCCCTCCAGCATCCAGAGCCATCCCTGCCCAGCACCCTGCGGGGAGGCGGCTCCACGGCCCGGAGCCGGCGGGAGCCGGGAGGAGATGCTGAACTTCGCCAAGTGATGGGGTAGCAGGGAGCAAAGGGGATGCTCCGCGGGGCCGGGAGGACACGCTCTCAGCTCTAGGTTTGGGGACCGGGAGCTGTAGGTTTGGGGACCGGGCATCCCCGGGAGCCGAGCACGGGGGACCGGGCATCCCCGGGAGCCAAAGACGGAGGACCGGGCATCCCCGGGAGCCAAAGACGGGGGACCGGACATCCCCGGGAGCCGAGCACAGGGGGACCGGGCATCCCCGGGAGCCAAAGACGGGGGACCGGGCATCCCCACCGCCCCGCCGCCCAGCGAGCCCCGCTCCCCTTGGTCCTACCTTGGAGCCCTTTCCGGAGCAGCGGACGTGGTTGCTCACCCCGGCCGTCTGGTTCATGCTGAGGCCGGCGGGCGGGCGGGCTGCAAAGTTGGGCTTCGGGCACGACTCGGCGAGGAGCGGCGGAGCGGGGATGGCAGCAGGCAGGGCAGGACGGGCTGTGTCCGCACCGGGGCTGTCACCTGGCACCGCGATTATCACCCCGCGCCGGGACTGTCACCCGGCACAGGGATTGTCACCCCGCGCCGGGATTGTCACCCCGCGCCGCGACTCTGCCCCCGTCCGCCGGGGTGTGCGCGTTGGCGGCGCTCCCGGCTCCAAAACCAAACCCGAACCTCCCCCTCCGGCCCCGGCACCGCTTTCGTCCCCCGCCCTCCGAAGCAGAGGCGAGGCGAGCCCGGCTCTGCCCGCCCCCCGCCCTCCGAGGCAGCGGGGAGGGCGAGCCCGGCTGCGCTCGGTTCGGGTCCGCTCGGTTCGGCTGCGCTCGGGTCGGCTGCGCTCGGCTCTGGTGCG
>VZTT01013798.1:23140-46124 GCA_013400855.1 Buphagus erythrorhynchus | reverse complement strand
ATGAGCAAAATTTGTCCTCCTGGAATTTATTATTATTATTATTAGGAATTACTGTGATAGTTTATTCTGAGAATTTAGAAAATGTCCTGAAATTCCAATAGAGGATTCTGTAATGTCCACTCAATATCAGCAAGTACACAGATTTGAAGGCAGGCTATAAAATAATGCACTGGAAATAGGTTTATTTGAGTTACACAGAAAAATATTCAATTACAGGTGTTTAAACATGAGTATTTACTTTCAAGTTATTCAGAGAGGAAAGAAAAGAAAGGAAAGGGAATGTGCATGGGAAAGGGGAGCGAACATTTGAAGCCTTTTTGCCAGTTTGGGATTGAGATTTGTTAATAAAAGAAACCAGATTTCATACTTAAAGATGAAACACACTCAGCAGTCTTGGGAAAGGAAACAAAACCCCCTCATGTGTCTTTGATGAGGTTTTGCTGCTTAACAGCACCTTTGGTTACACTGTGATTATATTGTTCAGTCTTGTGTTTTGATCTGTGATGTAAAGCCATGTTCCATGGAGAGTGTCACCGTGTCCTGTGTTCTCTGCATTTGTAGCCACTCACAGCCTGTGGTCACTGGAGTGCCTCAGTGCTTGTTAAGATAAATATGAGGCCACTGCCCATAACATCTCTGAGTGCTGAAACTCCTACCTTCACCAGAAAGGCATTTTGAAAGGTGTGGTTTCAGGCCCATAAGAAAGAAAGTAAGAAAATGAATGCAGCTTTTGGGAGTAGCAATTCTGGAGAAATCACTCTGGTTTCTTTCAGAAATACCACCATTCCTGTAGAATCCATGACCAGTCATCATATAACAGGGAGCAGCAAGGTGCACTTAGTTTTAACAGGTGTTTGAACCCCTATCTGTCTGCCACCACTAAATTGTGCATAAAGGTTATGAAAAAAGTTGTGNAGAGAAGGCAGAGGACTGCTGAAGACTCTCTCAAGTGGGAGAGATTGTACCCAAAAGGAGGGAGGTCTTTTGGTGACCCCTGCTTGGCTGTGCTGATGTTGACAGACTGTTGTAGCCCTAGGACTGCTCAGGGACCACAATACTCCCTGAAGGACTGCAGGAACAGAAAAGGAAAGCCAGAGGGAAAGACACACACCCACTCCCAGACAGGTATCTAGACATGGGAGGGAGGCACATCTGACTTCAGACTTCCTGGAGAAACTTGAAGAAGCCCCAGGCAAAGAAGGTTATTCTTCAAAAGAACTGGCAGAGCAAAGGAGCAAGAATGAAGGAATTCACTGGCTCAGATTACCCCGGCATTTCTCACCATTCTGGACACTGCAGGTTAAATCTCATTATAAGGACATGAGGAAATGAGGCTCACTGCTGTGCACGGGCTGGGCTGGAGAGTTGGTATTGGAGATTGAATACCACCTGGAGAAGGTGGCATTGCAGGTGTAGAAGGGGCCACCCCAAGTTTCATCCTGAAATTGTTGTGTCATGAAGACACATTCTTATTCAGATTTCAGACCATGAAGGCCAAGGAGAACTGCAGGTGAACACTCTCTCTTCAACACTACACTTCAGCCCCTCCTTGACATGTGGATTTTCAGTGCACACAGTCCTAGTCTTCCAAATCACCTTCCTAAGGGGCCACAGGCAGGAAAATGTCCACTGAGGTAACAGCTTGTGTAGCTGCAGGGCTGCACAGTCAAAAGCAACACCACAGTAGTAAGTCAAAATACTTCATCACAGCCAACCCGTCTCTCCCTAGGAAGTCCTCTGGATGATACTAACCTTGAAGCTGACATTAGATTTACAGCTCAATTCCCTTGGGTAATGATGCTGATTACATCCATACTAAAGGAGCAAGGCAAGTTCATTTCCTTCCCCTCTGCAGTGAGACTTCACTCACGGCTGCCACAGGAAAGCCCATGACAGGTTCCTGAATTGCTTTAGACGTTTGGCAGCTGCAGAGCTCTTTGTAAAGGATAGAAATCTTCTACTGCTTCAGAGCAGCTGACAGCTGAAGAAAGATGATCAGCCAAATTCTTTGTTGTAGCCACTCCATATACCAAGATAAGTAGAGTGATTAAACAGATCTATAGTGCTTGGATACCCAACTGCTTTTCTCCCCCAGTATAAGATCTGCAGAACAGCTACTCAATTGCTTAAGGAAATGAAACAGCCCTCTTTCTATTGACAGCAATATTACTTAAATGTAAGCAGAAGAATCCCAAAATGTTGGTTTAAGGCACATTCACCTTTTACATTTGGCTTGAGTCAAAAATCCTGGGACTCAGACTGAGTGATTTTGTTGGGACAGGTATTTAGCCTGGGACTCGTCTGCCTAGCAGGAGGCAGCTACAGTGGAGTTACCTCCCTGTGAGTTACACTAAGGGCTCACTTTCTTGTCAATGCAGAACTCATCTGTCACTCAATGGACTCTAGGACATGATAAACTTACTGTAGAATAGACATCTAAAATATATCAGATGAATCATCTCTGAAAATTTGTAGTTCCCCACAATTTATCTAAATCTGCACTTGCAGCTAAGGTTGCCTGAGAACCAAGAAAACAAGGCACAGAGGAAATCCACTTAAATGATAAGCAAAATTCTCAAGTACCCTACCCATGCTGTTAGGCAGAGACATTGTCCTGCTCTAAGTTCTTGCACTAATTGCTATATTAAAAACTCCCACACTTAAATCAGAGGGTCACTGGTCACCAGGTGAGTCATTGCAAAGAGAAAGGGCAGGGAATGAGGCTCTTCTGACAGCTCTTGTTGTCTGTCACAAAACTATTCATTCCCAAGGCCTTTTGATAACCAGAGGTCAGGAGGCTGCTGATAATTTCTAATGGCATTTGATTTAAAGCTGCAGAGCTTTTGGTTTCTTGGTGTCCTGTCAGGAATTTGACCACCAGCAAGGCTGGAAACAAGTGCTGCTGGTAAATACTCTTGGCAGGGACCATTCATAGCCAACACAGCTCAGCACAGCCTTTGAAGGAGCACACCTGAAGGAGATTGCTTGGGGCAATCCTGTTCAAGCACATTTGCACTGCATATAAATCTGATGATGATACTAAAGAGGCAAAACGTTTTAGGGGTAGTTGAGAGACTGCTCAAGGTGGTGTCCTGAGCATTATCCAGGTCAGGACTCAGACTGAGGGCTGTGGTACAGGTGCCCAGGTATCTTGTGAATGTGAATGTACCAGCATCTCTACTATAACTGCATTATTTAGCACATAGAATCTGAGAGGTCACTAGATTGAGTAATTTCAGAGATTCACACAGGAATATTCACTATTTTAAGTGTATGTTTAAATATCTTGTCCTGTTGAGTTTTTATAACATATTCTGAGAAAAAAACCTATGATGTCTGAGATAATCCTTGGTGCTAATCTGCAGCATTTCTCCTCATATGTTTTGTCTCTCTATTTTTTAGGACAGCCAGACAGCTTTCTTTGGGAACAGCTATGCAGGCAACTATCACCATATGCTGTGTGGGTTCCCTCTTTCTGCTCCTCAAAGGAACTGACAGCCTTGCCAGAAAGGAAACAAAACAGTGCACTTTACACACACAAAAAGAGGATTTGAAGGGTTTTTTCGGGATCACATTTTTAAAAAAAAAATATAATCTTACATAGGAAAATTCAACAGAGAAACCTCAGAATAATTCAAACCTGGAATATTGGTGACCCACTTTCCCACTTGTGTCAGTGTACCATTCTCTGTGGTTTCTTTTGTGACTGCAAAGAAGCTTGGACCATTGGGATATGGGCTGCTCCAAATAGAGATAAATATTTTATACCTTCTGTTTAGGAGTCAACATTTCTGTACTGGAAACATGGGTTTGACTAACTATTTTCTAGTGAGTTTTTTTCCTGTTATGATGTGGGGCTGAACATTTTCATTAGAGTAGCTGACTTGTGCACTATTCTGTTTCCTCTGAGAAATGCAGCCAGCTTCCCCTTACAGAATCTCAGATGATCACAAACATAATCCCACCACCTTTATGTAAATGTTTGCACCTTGATGTAGTTGGAATTGTAGATGTGCAGAGCTGAACAGTTGTACCTGTAAAATATCTGTATTTCTAATGTGAGGATTGCTCTTCTGGGTTTCACCTCATATCTGCTGCTTTTAACTACTTGATCTGCTCTCCCAGAGGATATAATTTGGTTAACTACTCAGCTGACATCAAAGGTGTTCTTCTCCTGAGGTTCACAGTTCCAACACTTAACAGAATTCCTGCCCTCCTGAAAAATGCATGTGTAAGATAAAACACTGCTGAAGGCAGTTGGCTCTTGGCTACCTGGGCTGTGGGTTTTCCATGCCAGAACTTCAGAGCTGACTCAGCTCTAACTGAGCTCTTTGAGGAAGCACATGGAGATACAGCTCCATTGTTTCCAGGGAAAAAAAATAAGGCCATTCATTTTTGGGCTGTGCCAACTTGAATTAAAAGCCTGTTTGGAATAAAAGTCACTCTATATATCTAGAGCTGACACAGGTGCTCCTCCTGAGAACTGCTTGGGCTGAGATCTGGACCACAACCTGTGCAGTTCTACATTCAACAAACTCAGGTTGAGCTGGACATGACAGATCAAGGCACGTCTTTCTGGTTCCTGCTGAGAATCACAGCCAAGATAACAAAGTTGTCAGCCAGGATCACCTCCAAGATAACTGTGCTGGACACTGAGGCTATGAGTGATGTCAGGACATCAAAGCTTTCATCTGGAGCTGGTTGGAGTGCACTGACTCCTATGACCATAGGGATTGAGAAAGAGGAGAGAAGGATTTTTTTTTTTTTTCCCGAGATAGTGCCATGCAATCAGGATGTGGGACCAAGACTGGGAAAGTACTCCTGAATCCCTTGGTACAGGTATAATCTGAGCATTGTTACTGCAGTGAGCCTGGGTCCCAAACTTCTGGGTTTGAATCAGAAAAGTCCTGAATCCAAACAGGCTGTTGAAAGCAGCACCACCTTATTAGTGGCACTGCATATTAGTGGCTATTTTCTTTTTTCCTCTGCCTTGACTCAGAGTCAGGATTAAAACTTGAGAGACAGATTTTCTTGTTTGGNTATTATTTATACTTTTGACCCAATAACAAAACACCTGTGACCCGCACTGTGGGATTTTCTATCCAGCCAAAAACTACCACCTGAAGTCATGAAGAAGAAGGAAGAAGAGACAATGCCCAAGAGCCTCCATCTTGTCCCATACCTATTACTATATTCTAAGACCCCAAATTCATAACCCTTCAACATATGAAATTACACACTCCTCTTCAAACTAGACACCCACGATTCTAACTCTATCACTCAAATTTGAAAGCCTTCTCCAAGACCTCAAGTCAAAAGCAGTGTTCTCCAGGGGACCAGAGTCAGAAAGCACAGAAAGCTCAAAACTCCCAGGCTTCAGGGTTCCAACAGGCTGTGGCTTGCCAGCTTTGTTAGGATGCCGGATTTGAAGAAATCCCACAGGTTTGCACTGTGCCTTGGCTTGGAATTGATTCCTCCATGAATACAAAGCACAGAGGATGCAGTGCCAGTGCCTACACAGCAGCCTGCCATGGCCTGGGGTCAGCAGGAAACGTCACATGAGCTTGAGTGACAGCATCCATGCCAGGTGCTGCCAGGGATTTGCTCTTTTCCAGAGTATTCCAATATGCCAACACTGTGGGTGATGGAGTGGTGACTGTGATGCCATAGTGACAATCTAGTTAATGAAGTGTAATGGTTGTAAACACACAAATCTCCACTGCTAATTATAATATAAGCTGGGTAATAAATAGATGCTGCTTCAGCCTCACATTTAGCAATTCACGTGATAGATACTATCGTAGTAGACTACATGTAAATCTGCTGGTGGGTTAGAAATGTGCTTTTTCTGATAAACATACCATCCATTTTACTCTTGCTACCTTCTAGATTAATTTTGTTAGGAAAATGAGTACATTTTAGAGTCTAAAAATGTAAATTTGCAATGGACTTTTTGCCTACTGCATTTTTCTAAATAACTTTTGTTAGTAAGGTGCCTCACAAAGCCAAGTGCATTGAAAAAAACATTGTGTCAATTAATTTTCTACTAAAAACATGTTCAATATCAAATCTTCATCTGCATACAAGCAGCACAGAAGTAAATTTTCCTTGAAGAAATATCACCACTTTTACGCTAGCAAGTCATATTGAAGGAACAATTTAAGTAGTAACTTTTAGTTTGGACAAAAGGCCAGGTCTAGGGAACACAGACATCTAATTTTCTTATGAAGTTATGGCTGGGCTGCCTGAGGTTTTTCATGAAATTTTGCCATTGTAAGGTTGCATTAGATTGTTTTTCCAGGCAGTTTTCCTACAGCTATGATGAAGTTGATTTATGACCCATCTACTTCTACACATTATAGCAGCAATATTAGCCAAGCTTCTTCAGAAAATATCCACTCTCAGACTTCCTGACTCAGAGGAAATGTATTTACTCCATACTTCTACATGCAGCTTGGTCTTTATTCACACTTTATTCCCCTTATCATGTATAGGTTAGAGGAGGAAGCTAAAGGAATGTTTCTTAGGCACTGTTCCTTACATAGATCTTAAAGTAATAGTGAGAGTGCCCTTAAAGGAAAAAAAAAAAGAAAAAAAAAAAGAGAAAAATTCTTTTCTTCAGGAGCAAAAAACCTTCATGGGAGGATAACTGAAAGAAGGGGAAAAGATGCAATCCCTTCTCCCCACTCCTGTGAATTTGATGATAATGAAAGGGGAAGTAAATTAATTATTCCATTTCATTCCCATGGGAAGTTCATTCTTGGTCTCTGAAATCTGGGACACCTGGGCAATATGTCCCTTGTGTGTGTTTCACCCCTTCACTGTATCTCAAGGAGTGAGCACCAGAGTTGCAGCTCCACTGTGGCCAACTCAAAGTACAATTGAAGAAGGGAAGTGATGTGCTCTGAATGGAGCTACATGTCACAGAAATGAAATGTCCATAAGCTAAATTCTGAACCAGGCAGAGAAGTCCTTTGGGGAAGTTCTAAGCATAAAATATTTTATCTAAAATGAGAAAAGAAGTTCATTCATTTCACAGTGTGAACAAAGCTTGTCACTGAAGAAATCATATTTTGTAATTTTTTCCTGTGCTGTGTTTGCTACCCTCACTTTTGAGAGCTCAGTGCTCTCTGTGTGGTACCTGAAGCATCCTGCATGATTTACAGATGCATTAATTGTGAAACTGGTGAAAAAGAAATAGACAGTGACAGAAAAGAGTAGCAAAAAATAATTGTCAGTGGTTTGCACAGAGAACAGAGAGAGAAAACAATACAAGGAAATCTGCAGATAGACATACTTGATGATATTTTCTGATTTGATTGATACCTGATAATTGGCAGAACTCCACTCCCAAGCGTAAGCAGGGAAAAGAGGAGGGGAGAGTGTGAGATAAAATCAGATGGAGAGGGTTTAGTTGCCATTCATTTTCACAAGTTTCATTTCCCAGTTCTAGTGGAGATAGATGGAGAGATAAGAACACAGAAACCTTAGTTTATCACCACATATCCTTACAAAAGACAGGAAAAATAGCAACTTCCTTAATAAGACAGGAGGATGAAGGAAGGGGCTGGGATAAGCGGTTTCCAAGGACTCCTCCTTTGGGAAGAGGCAGGGTGTGCAGTGCTGGGAGTGCCAGGAGGAGCAGCAGCTCCTCCCAGCCTCCCTCGGATCAGCAGCACTGGATGTTTGCTGGTGTTTGTGGATCACTGGGGCTTGGGGAGCTGATCCCAGTGGGGCTCATGCCTTTCTGCCAGTGCTGGCACACAGCTGGTTACACTCCCAAGAGCCTGGGGACAGTGGGGTGGGGGCACTCTGGGGACATTTGTACTCCTGTGCTGCCCATGCCAAGAGGAGAGAGATGCTTCCAACAGTGTTAGGCATCTTAGTCAATTATTTTGAATGTAAGGAAGGGTTAAATATGAGCTGAAACATCTCCTCGATTCAAACTCTAGTTGTGCTTGACAAAAAAGGCTGAATGTAATCTATAATGGGACATGGAAAAGTCCCAATTCAGCTACACATTTAAGCATATATATAATTTTTCAGCAAATTTATCACAAGCAGTTGTTTATACAGTGCTGAATTAGGGCCAAGTTTCCCTCTTAATAGTGGATTGTGATTTTTTTTTCTACTACAACCCAGTGGAAAGAAGCCAGACAACATTTTTGTTAATAAACTTTAGAGAACCTGAGAACAGATAATAATAATAATTTGGCTTTGGTTTTCTCATAGGATTTAAATTGAAAAAAAAAGAAAAAGGCAATGGTACTTTTTATCTCCTCTAAAATTTATTGATTTCTAGGAGAAATGCCTTTTCCTTTCAGAAAATCAGAGGATGCTTTTTCAGGAAGGGAGAATATTCAAAGGGTTAGATAGTAAAATCCTACATTACCAGGATGCATCTCATTTCAGCATGGCATCTTGTTAAAGAAAATGTAGATGAAGTGAAAACAAAGTCTTAGCAAAGTTGTGTTGAGAGTACCCCTGACTCCTAATGCAGAAAACACCCCTAATATTAGAGGATTTATGTGTTTTAGAAAGAGAAAGAAATCATATTGGAAGTCGACCCAAGTAATCTCAGTTCAAACTGGAATGAAATTCTTCTCTGATACCTTTTTCTTTAGGAAGCTTAAGCTGAAGCCCCTGGTTGGGGTCATATCCTTACCAGGTCAGAGATGACTGCACTGAGAATATATTGTCCCTCCAAGGTAATACCCTGTTCCCTAAAAATGCAATATGCTGCTGCATATTAAAGTGAAAGTGATCATGTTTCTAATTGCAAATAAATAATAATAAATTGCAAACATATAGTAACAATAAATAATATATTGGAGTGAATTCTGCATCCCTACAGCCCTACTCAGACCAGGTATAAGAGCAGCTTTAGAAACCTGGAGGACTTTAAATGCTAAATGAAACATTTGATCCCCTATTTTGTCCTCTTTGGTGTCCTTCATTATTCCAATTCACAAACAGATGTTGTTTAGCCCAGAAACTTGTGTTTGATCGTAACATTTCTTTCAGAAGCTTGTGCTGGCTTTAAGGACAAACAAGTAGAAAATCTATCATTTCCTTTAGGATTTTTTCCAGCAGTTATCATCATGCTAATACAAAACATGTCATTTTTTCAAATTTAGATTTGTCTTCACTTCCAGACACTGGTTCTTGTTATCCTTTTTTATGCTAAAGAGCCCTTTCAGAAGCAGGACACTTCCTGTACATCAGTACTCCCACAACAGCAATCCAAGTGGATTCTAATCTCTTCCATTAGCTGCATGGGTGAACCAAAGCATCCTTGTTTAGGACATCTTTTCTCTAATGCTAAAAAAATTTTTGTACCTTTCACTTGCAAACCTTTTAAAATTAATGCAGTGTGAAAAATGGACTAAGAGCTATGAAGAGCAAATTCAGTAGGTGGGGAATTTGCTTTCTGACTTGGGATCTATTATCATCTTTTTAGTTTCTTTTCCTCTTCGGGAAATACTGCTTTAGCGGAAAAAAAATACATTTTTTCAGAACATTTGGGTATTTTCTAAAGTGTAAGAGATCAGCTGTGCTGCAGCACAGGTACAGAGGCTCTGGTGTGTGCTGGGCATATTACATCTACTGCACCAGAAACAAGCTGTGCATTTGTTCAGCATCACCTGGATGGAAATATGGACCCTCAGCTGCTGCTGAAGCCCTGCTTCTGCATTTTGGCTGGGGCCACCTCAACCCTCTGCAATTCAGCAGATGTAGAGGTGTCTGCAATCTACATGGCCATGCTTGTGTGTCAACATGGCTCATCCCTTTGCAGGTCAAATTATCAAAGTCATTCCTGCTACTGTAAAGAAGTCAAACTCACCATTTTTAATCCTAACTTTCTGGGAATTCAAAGTTTATTCCCTCAGCTTCTTTGCCATAGGAAGATTTTTACTGAGCTGACTGAGAAGGAAGAGAATGAAACTTGATGCTGCAAGATTTTGTCTCCAAGTGCTTTATTCAGAAGAACTTTAGCAATGGCATCAGAGGAGAAACACACTGCTCCTGCACAGGTGCTTAAGGATTATCTACAATTCAGGCTCCTGCATGGACTCTGTGTGAACAGCTAAATCAAAGCCTTTTGTCTCCAATATGTATGAGCACTACCTGACACAATAGTCCATAGCAGCTTTAAGAAGCAAGCAATAAGAGTTGAAAAGATTGAATTTCAAGTCAAGGGACTGTTGCATGTAAAATCCTTCTGACTTCAAAGAAGGTTTAAGATAAGTACTTCATAACTGAGTTTATAATCTTACTAATTCCTGCTGCTCCACTGTTACACAGGTTTTATGTTCAGAATCCTCAGCACAGTGTGACCCTGCACCAGTGGAGACCTTCAGATGTAGCCCTTATTACAAAAGTTAATTTCACAAGTCCTGCTAAGCACCCAGTGTTTATACAATGACACCTGGCAGCAAAGTTTTCCTGTTGCTCCTTAGTTTATCTGAGTTATTACCTACAGAGCTTCCACACCTCCAGAAGGCTAACTAAGTGAAGGGTATATTTTTCAGATGATAATTTACTTGTTATGAAACACTTAACTTTTAATCTTAGTGGAGCACGACTATTTTAGGAGGCATTCAGGAATTTTGTGGTTCAGCAGTGTTTAGCTGTGCCCTTCATTTCCAGTACATGGATTTTGCAGTACAAAGGAAAATTACTAAATGGAGCACCAAACTGATGAAAGTTCTGAGATCACAGAATGGTATTACTTGTCTAGTTCATCCAAATCATCACTTCTAGAGATATCAAGCCTAGACTTTCTATGAAGGAAAAAGAAAAAAAAAGAGAGAGAGTGAATGACTTAGTTGTGAAATGCTGGTGAGGCAGATAGAACTCAGCTGCCAGAGCAGGCTCTTTCAGCCTGCATAGCTTGTTTCATCAACTTTTAGAGAAAAGAAGCATATAGTCCATGGATTTAGAGTTAAGATTGGAAACAAGGTCTGCAGATAAGGAAAGCTGCAAATGTAAAACCAGCATAATTATTTCATACACACATTCATCTCCCTGATCTCCATTCAGTTTAAGAAGTTTAATTATTGTTCTAGTTAATCAGCTGAATGGCAATATAGGAGGAAACACAAGGTGTTAGGGAATCCATTGCTGCCTCAAGTCCTGAAGAGAGAGCACCTGCTCCACAGAAAACAGGTACACCTTCAACCTGCTCACCTCTTTTTCTGCTCTCTGCTCCCCTGTTTTAAAGCTCTCTGGCACTCAAGCTGCAGGATTTTCTTCCAAGTGTTTTAGAAGTTTCAGCTAGGTCCCTCTGAAGGAAAAATTACCTGTTACTTGAACCATCATTTGGCTTTACCTGTTCATCTGCTACTTTCTTGCTCTCTCTAATCAAGTTGTAGATCCCACACATGTGAATCTTTCACCAATGTTATTTTTCATAGAGTAAAACCTGTTTTTCTGGCCATGTATGGGAGGGAAGGGATCCTCTTCACTATTTCATGTGAGCAGAATTTTTATGTGCTGCAATCATCACCTGTACAAAAAGGCTGGGATGGAACAGAGATTTGAGCACAGGCTTTAAAGGCGGAGGGGTGGACCACTCAGCAGCTTCATACTGATGAGAAGTTTCTCTCAGAGATCTTTAAATTTAGTTGAAAAATTAGTATATTCTGTTAAACTGTATAAATAACCTGTCTAGATCATAGACTCCTCATAAAGTCACCTAGAAAATTAATGTTTTGAAAATTAGCTAATCAATACCCTGTGTGAATACTCAATCCTCAATCTACTGTAGCATTTAACTCCCTTAGCTTTTAGTTTCATCTGAAAAGGTAAAAAGCTGGCAAGAACAGAGAATGCTTAAATTGATAAAAAATAACATACTCAACTACAGATAAAATGCATGTTTGTGTGGGTTTTTTTTCAAAAAAAAAAGAAGTGTGGTTATAGAACAAGGTAGAGGAAGCAGGGGAAAAAAACACTTCTTTGGTAGCTGAGGTTATGCATCAAAGATAAAAAAAATCATTTTTCTTATCAGACTAAATGCACAAGCAGAATGCAAACCAAGGCTCATATTGTTCAAATCTCTGAATATCCTTTCCAGGTGCCCCATCTGCAAAAAAGCTTGAGTGCTAGAAGATGATCAAGGCATGAAAAGACCTCGGAGAAAGAGTAAGGCCAGATGAGACAGCTGAAAAAGTGAAGTATAACAAAAGGCATAGACTAGAAGGTATTCACCAAAAAGTAAGTGAATATTTGTACACACTAAAGTATAAAATAAGTGAGCTACAAGTTAATATCTAGCCTTTTGTTTAAAACTGTATTAATATCAAGGAGTAAATCTCCTTATGATGCTGGTTTAAAGGATGGTGGCAGAGCAATAAAGGAATTGAAGCTTTGGGGCAGGATGACTGTCACACTGGGTAAATTGGTAGAAGCTGTAGCATATCAAAAACTAACAGACAGGTTGACCAAATCTGGAATAATTAGGAAAAGCTGAGACTTTTGTAGAAAAAGAAAAATATAATCTTCCTCAAGTCTATTGGAGCACTTTGAAGGAAACTTGTCTGTGCACAAAAGACTGTAGCCTGATGAGGTATTTCCTCACATTTCCTGAAGGCTTTTGAGAATTTTTTTTTTACCAGAAATTCTTAAAAAGTTAGTTGTTTTGGAATATGGTTGTGATAAATCTTTGCACGGATGAGCAGACAGCTGGAAGGTGGGAATAAAAGGGCAGGAATGTGTAAGGTTGTTCCCAGTGCCACCCTACAGAGGGTTCCAGCACACACACTTTTCAAATTATACACAAAGGATGTGGAGAAGAGCCTTGTCAGTGAGGAGGCTTGCTGATATTTTATTATTCAGATTAGTAAAAGACAAGTGAACTGAAAAGAATTGTGGAAGAATTACAGTACTATGTGACTTCATGATTAAACAGCAAATGAAATTTAACACCAAAGTGTGAAGTAATGAACTTCATTCTAAAAATGCCAGAAACCCCCAATCTCAACTTTGCATACATGATTATGGGCTGTGAGCTAGTTTTTACTACTCAAGAAAAACACCTTGAGGTTAGAAAAGCTACTTTCATGCATTTATTAGCGGGATGCTCACTGACAATCAAAGAATGAAAAAAATGAAGAGCAAAAGAATAGAGAATAGAACAGAAAACATCATTATGCCATTATATGAACCCATTAAATAATCCCACGTTTGAAGTAATGCATTCAATTTTTATCCTTCCTCTTGAAAAGGATACAGACAATTGGATAATACTCAGAGGAAGTTGCAAAGGTGAACAGAGGTACAAAATTATTTCCATATAAGCCACTAGACTGAATAGAACCACCAGCAAAGATACAAGCTGTGAATGTCACAGTGGAGGAGGCAAGGTGGTGACAGCACTTCATCCTCATAATATAGGAATTAGAGGTCGTCAAGAAATGATGTGAGGTGGCAAGTTTAAAACAAAACCAACTAAAGGAGTGGGTAATTATTTGCACAATGAATATTTAAGCTGTGGTAGTTTTGACTTTCAGGTGTTGTAAATGCTAAAACTTTGCATAGGCTTAAAGCAATTACTGTACATGTTCAGGGGAGAAAAAGGGTTGCTGGACAGAGGAGTCAGCCAAGTCCCAGGGCTCCCCTGGACCAGGCAGAGCAGAGGGCTGGGTGGGTGCAGCTGCCTGCTCACACCCTCCTCTCTGCCTGTGGAAGTGCAGCAGTCAAAAATGGCATCAAATACATTTTTCTGCATGTCTTAGAGAGGACAAAAGGCATTGCCTGAGGCACAATTCTTTCTTCATAGCACCCCAAAATGCAGGGAGGATGTGCAGTTACTGTCTGGGTCGGAGAGACAGTTCTGGTAAGAAAGCTCAGTAGAAAAGACACCTTGCACATCTCAGCAAAACCAGAGCAGAGGCTCAGCCCCTGCCACCTTCTCCTACGTGGACAAACCCACATCCCTGCCCAGCTCACTCTCTGAGCCCTGGGAGGTGCCCACAGCAGTGCTGTCACCACGGGCTGCTCCCACCCTTGGGGAGTGTGAGCCCCTCCTCAGGGCTGTGCTCCCAGGAGCTTCCAGCCACTCCTTTCATCTGCAACCTCACTGAAGTGCAGCCTCTGGCCTGGCACTGTCACTGGGGATGGCTGGTCACCAGAACTGTGCCCTTCTCCCCAGCCATATGGGAGCTGGCAGCTTGGTGGGAGCAAGTGTGAGGAGGTCTGAGCTGCTCCTGCTCACACTCCTTTGTCTGGCTAGAAAGTGCCTGGGTGTCTTTAACACAATGAAAATCAGGCCCTTTGTATTCAAATGAGGATGAACTTGCTGCATAATTAAAATAATATAATGGCAGAAAGTCCAGAGGGAATTTGCAGCTTCCACCATAGTGGATTTTCAAATACAAACACTTTAAAAAGCAGTAACATATCTGTATAATGCACAGCTGATTTACAGCCTAAGTGACAAACATCTTGGGGCTTAAAAAATAATCTCTTCTATTTCAATTTTCTCTGTATCCCTCAGCAAATGTATGCACCACAGCCTGAGAGAAACTAGTAGTCCTGCTGAAGGATATTCTGATGAAACAGCTGCTGCAAACAAGTGTATTACCACAGCAAGAAAAAGAGCATGAATACAGCGAGGTGCAAAATGACACAGTCAGCATTACCATATTTATTTACCTAAGCTAGAGCTCTGTGTAAATAATATATAAGGAATGATTCTTTGCTGTGTCCTAAGGGAGGAACAGCAGTTACAACAGATCATCTTAATAGGACATACTGTCTAGGAGACCCTGGAAAATTCCTCATGTAAAACTTCTGCCATAGTGTAAAGATGTGCTTGCCTATGACCTAGCTTTTACAAATGCTTGGATAATCCATAAAATGCCTTTTGGGCAATATTTATTTACACACAACTCATCTGAATTTACAGGGAAGTGCAAAATGCACAGAAAGCTGCTCAACACCAAGGCACTCCCATGGAAAAACCTTCCTTAGTCATCAGTTTGATTTTTTTGGTATGGAGATTGAGGGTAGCCATGATTCATCTGGGATGACAAGAAACACGATGCAGTAACAGAGATGGGTAACAGAGAAAGCTGATTGCAGGGCTAAATGTGGGTGACTGCTGGGACTGGGAAGAGAGGAATGGGGTTGGCACCACTTACAGAACAGAAGCAATAACAGGAAGTTCGGTGAAAAAGAAGCAGAAAAAAACCCATGGACACAAGAATAGCTAGAAGAGAGTTATTACTTTAGGGGACTGTTAGCCATAAAGTGATGAAGAGGAGTGAGTAATAACATTAGAAGAAGCCTGAGCATCAAGGAGGATGGGAGGGAACTGAGATCTGGAGACAGGACCAAAAGAAAGAGTTGTCAGTGAGAGTTCAGGGAGAAGCTAAAATTGGGTGAAAAACAATCCAGAAAAATGGCTGAGAGAATATAAAATTGAATTAATGGTTTTCATCAGCATTTCCAGTTAGTTGAGAGGAGAAGGAAACCAGGGAGGTGAGAAGATTAACAGGAAGCAGGAGAGTACAGCCCTGGCAAGGTGCTGGGTGTGATGGGTAATGACTTGTAAAATCAGCTAGTGCTTTTTCTCTCACAAATGTTTCATGTTGAAGGAGTGGACCACTTCAGGAAAGGAAGCTATGAAGGAAATAAAGGCAACTAATAGCTGGGAATGCAGGATTGATTAATGGAGGAAAGATCTAGGAATAAAGAGTAAGCAGAGATGCCAGAGTGAGAAAAACAAGGGAGAATGAAGGAAGGAAAGACAAGATCATGAAGAAAGGTGGAAGGGGCTGCAGCTTTGAGCCACTTTGTCACAGTTTGTTAGTCTAGGGATTCTATCTGAGAGCTGAAATCATGACTGAAGGAGCACAGGGCAAATGCTTGCAGGAAATTCCTCCAGTGTCCCTGAGCCCTCACTTGGCCCATTAACCATATACTAGCACAGGTTAATCAAAGCTGGAATACAAAATTAAGTTTTAGGGGAGAGCTTGAACATGTGAGGGGAAAGCAAATGGAAGAGAACTACATAAACCATTAAGGTCAGAGAGCATATGAGAGAGGAGAAGGCTTCATCACTGAGATAATACTTAATCCTCCACAGAAGTGCCTGAAGCCACTCATGTTGAAGAGAGCATGTCATGGAAAGTAACTGAGAGAGAGCTATAATCACAGAATCATCATAAATGCTGAAACATATCCCCCTCACGATCACAATAACAGCTGAATTATTCAGCTTCTTCATTAGTCTGTGCTACAAAAAAAATAAAAAAGAAGGGAAACAAAGAATTACATTTTTTTATAAGGAGTTATTTTTCTGAGCAAGCAAGTAAATCACAAGCCAGCATCCCAGAAGAGAGTTCCTGTGAAGAACTCATTGCAGATTAGTTGTACATCATTTTATATTAAGTGTTGGACATATTGTAGAGGGACCAACTTGTTGCCATTTCATGCTTCCCAGTGGAATGCTGTTTCCACACTGATTTCTTTCTCTTGACAGCTCTGGTAATATTCTGGATGTGATGGGTAATGGCTTGTAAATTCTATTTAGGGAAAAAAAAAAAGTCACCTTTAGTTTGGCATTGTGGAAAATCTATTTTCCTTCCATTTAGAAGTTTTTTCACCTGGCTACCAGAACCCAGACATGGGCAATAGTGGGGCAGGGAACATGGGAGCTCCCTTTGCTTTCCACAAGCAATAATCAGCATTTTAAGACACATCCCTGAAAATAAGAGTTTAGGGAACCTAAGGGCAGTCACTTTTTCTGGATCCTCCTGTGGCTGTGAGACTGAAATCACAGCTCCTCATTTTCAGTCAGTAGTATCCCAAGGTTTCTCAGAATAAAAAGTATCTCCATTCTCTTTGCGCAATGCAACAAGCAGAGCTAGCTCAACTTTCTTTTCCATGGGTGACCCAATAAAACCTATACAAACTATGATTTTTCAGCAATTTCAGACAATATTTTTCATTGCATGGAGGAAACCATACCTGGAGAAAAGACAGCATCCTTTCCTGGCCTCCTGCTTCCTTCCCAAGCCTGAAAGAGCATAACTGGCCTCATGAGCAGTAGAAGAAGATGTGCCCAAGAGCTCAGCAGTCAGAGCCCACTTGTAACATCAGTAACAGCTCACAGCACCATTTCCTAGCTTTTTTTTCCCCCTATACATCTATCCTTTGTCACTCAAAGGCAAAGATGCTGCCAGGCACCTCTCTGTTTTCCTTAGGGCTATTATTACTTGTCCTTTAGGTAGCAAAAACTTGTACACAAACATAAGAGGGAGCAACAGGAAATACAGCTGGTGTAAACCATGCTGAGTTTGGGCGTAGGAGACTTTGTTCCAACTCCACTGCAAACAGTGTCACTAGTTTGTACATCCACACCATGACCAAGAGAATTGCTGTAGCACCAGGTAATATCAACAACTTGACAAGTACAGACAATTTAAAGAATTCAAAGCATTTTATACCTGATAATTTTAATATATTTTACATGAAAACAGCAACAAAACAGCTGAGACTAATTCTGCTTTCACACCAAGGGATTGCAATGGGGAGGCATTAGAATGGAAAAAAAAGTCAGGGTTTAACTTCCTATATATTCCCCTCCAACCTGAACTATTCCCATTAGTCTCTCCCCTCTATTTGTACAACATGTTCCCAGGCCTTGCCAGGTCCAAGTTTTCACAGCTATTTGTTTTATGCTATTAATTTAAAGCTGATTTCCCTAAGGTGAGCAGTGACTTTCCCTCTGCTTTTCCATCTCCCAACATAACAGGACACAGCCCTGAGTAAAGCTTTAAAGATGCAGGATGATGCAAAGTGCATACCAGCAGTAGCAGCAATATCACATTCTCAGTCTCCCTCTTGAAAAAGTATTTATTATGAAAAAAGACAAGAAGAATGCCTTTTAAATCAGAAGGGGCTTAATGCATGCAACTTGTTCTTGTAAGACCTCTGTGTAGCATGAGCCCAGGGTACATGTATTAATTCATGATTCAGGTGCAGTAGCTGTAGTGGGATTAGAACTATTTTGGGAGAAAGAGGGTTTTCTTTTTGGTCAAAGGTTGCATCATGTACTGGTTTTGGTGTGCCAATTTGAGATTTCCCAGCCACTGCACCAATTTACTTTGGAAAGGAGACTTCTCTCTCAGTCTTAGTGCTAGAGCATCCATACTATGCCTCAGCAAGAATGGGCATTTTCAAAACCCTTCTGGAACCCAAAAAGGCAGAAGTATAGCAATTCAGGAACAATGGCAAAACTGCTCCCTAAGTCAACTGGTGGCCAAAGATTACTTCTGCCAAGGCTGGTGCTCATGCACAGGCAGCACTGGGTGATTGTGAGTGAAAACTACAGAGGTCAGTGGAAAAACAACCAGTGGAAATATTGAATGACAGTGTTCAGCTCACACTGATGGGTACATGTTTTCTCAAGAAGCATCACTCAGGCAAAATCTCCCCTCGTGGCCATCTGGATTTCCTCAGAGAGTGCAGTGGATATTTTTTTATGCTTCTCCCAAATTCTGCCATCCCTATTACAGATAGCACAAATCCTTCAGCTGTACATTATGCATCCCACCACTGTCTCAGGTAAAACTGCAGGCTGGCGACATTTCTGACAAATAAGCAGCAAGTAATGAATGGACATAAGCAGAATGAGATTTTAAAAGAAAAGCTGGGTAATCCACAAGTCATGTAACCAGTAGGATAAATAACAGATGGGCAAAGATAATCTTGGATTGGAGCTGAACAGTGAAAATGCAATAGAGTGACTTAAAATGAACTTGCAATATGAAACTGTCCTTGCCAGAACCCCTGACACAGACTCCTTGTACTCTAGCAAGGATTTAGAGTCAGGAGCTGTAGAATCCAGCTCTCTCTGAATTGAAGCAGGAAATTAATGGTAAGGAAGACAAGAAACCAGCCCTTTTAATCCTGAGAAAACACCTGGGTCTTCTATTTAGAGAAATAAAACATGGTATTAATGTCTCAAATAAAGTGACAACCAACCATTAAATCTGCCACAGCCAGGAATAGAATTCTTTCAGGGTTATTGGAATCAGTGGTGATCTAAATAGGCATGAAATGAGGTTCTGAATGATTGTAGTGTTGCTTTCCTTTTCTTTAGGGCCACAACTGGGATATTCACATCACCAGTACAGGCAGCAAGCCCTGCTTCTGGAAACAAGCCAGCACAGGGAACCTCCTAGGAGAGAGGTTGGTTGTAGGAGAAAGCAAAGAAGCCATGGACAGCATGAGTGGCTCTCTCTTGGCTTTACTGGAAGCTGTGTGTTTGTCGTGCTGCTTTTTTTTCTCCTTTCTCTGTGTAGAACACACTCCCTGGAGAAAGCAGGTTTTACCCAGCTGGCTAAAGGCTCTCTGCTATTCAAGCTGCCTAATTACACATTACGTCACATCAGCTGGTCTGAACCCCCATGCAGAGGGATTATAGACCTTTAGGGACTCAGATGAGGCTGCTAAATCTCAATTCACTTGGAACATTTCACAGATAGTTACTAATCACAGGCAGGCTCTTCTGTGCAGCTCAGGAAGTGGGGTCATGTCTAATCTGGTAAATCAGTGTCCTGCTGCCACTGTTCTCTGGGTAAACACAGGCCATGGGTGACCTGGGGGTGACCTGGGCTTCCCACACTGCAGCAAGCAGATTTATAAAACCAGAGTGGGTGTATCATGAGTAGAAACTCTCTGGTAAGGTGGGAATTGAGGATGATTCCAAGGAGTTGTGGGCCTTTTGCAGGTGGTACTCTAAATTGGATGATTTGAATTTCATTAATTTAAATTCCCTATCCAAACTGGAGAAATGAGGTTTTCTACCTGGAAGGTTACTGCTGAAGCCAATAATTCATTGTTGATTTTATTTGTTTGCTGAAAGTTTGAAACTGTTGGCTCCTGAGGATTTGGCACTGAAGAATGCCTGCAACTGATTCTGTGAAAGATCCCCAGAAAGGCACAAATTCTCTTGTTGATTGCGTTGAAGTGCTAACACCCAGACAAAATCACAAAGAACCTTTCCTGAAATATTACTCACAGGTCTTGACATATCTGTGACTTCTCTGGAGTCTCCTTTGCTACCTCTCTAACTCTCCCAGGAAACGAGAACAAAGTGAAAACCAAAATTTGTGACCCAAGAAGAATTCTCAGATTTGAAATTTAATCTGGTACCACAGTGAAAACACAAACTCAGTGTTGTTTATTTGTGGTTACCTTTTTTCTTTCCTTAGCAAAAAATAGTTTCAAGTAAGGTACTTGTCCTTACTGAAATATTTTTCTCTTGAGAAGATCAAGTCGTTCTGTTTACTCAGAAATTGTTGGATTTCATTTTGTTATCTTAAATTGGATGGAGCTCTGAGAAACCTGATCTAGCTGAAGATGCTGCTGCACATTGCCAGAGATTTGGAATAGATGATCTTAGGCATTTCTTGGGTGTTTGATCACCTGCTTCTACTTCCCTGCAGGTAGAAGCCAAACTCCTCTTGATTTTAGATATGTACCTTTACCCCTAGGAGCAGATCAGAGTGAAGGTTACAAAAGCAGCATTTTTGCAACCAGCCCAGGGATTCTCAAAGCTGTCATGAACCAAAAGGAAAGCCTGGCAGAGCTTTCCTTTTTCTCTTTCAAAGAGCCATTTACCAACTATCCCCCTTTTATCTCATTGTGGAGGTAGGGGAGGAAGGTAGTGATGTGTGGAGACAGCCAGATCCAGATCCTTCCCTATTTTGATGGCTTTCCTCACTCTTCTAAAGTAAATATAAGCAAAGTGGTGGTGTAATTTACATCTCAAATGACACAAAAGCTCTAACAGAAGACATGTCCTGCAAGGTGACTATACGTGGATATCTGGACAAGAATACCCAGTCTCTAAGAATTGAAAACACCTTCAAAGTGCTCTGTCCAGGTGCTAGACCAAGGTACAGAAAAGCTGTTCTGTGACCAAATGGCAGAGTTTATAACCATGATTTTTTTTCTCAGACTCTCCTATCTTACCTATTATTCGTATTTCTTCCCCTTCATATTGCTTTAGTAGAGAAGGAATAAGCCAAACTAAGGAATATGGATAAGTTGTATGTTAAAGAAGAAAATTTAATGGAATTAAACCTTTGTGTCATCTTTAGGTCTGAATTGATGTGCTATGGGGCCTCTGGGGAGCCTGGTTGTATATATTTAGATCTTGAGGCTTTCATTCAGCAATGCACTTAATCATGTGCCTTGACATTATGCTCCTGAGTGCTCCTTCTGGATTTCATCAGGAGTCATCTCTCTGACCTTGATCATGAACATGTAGCTACATCATCAGGTTCATCTGCATTAAGGACCTTAATTAGAAAAGGACTTCATCTGAAAGGATCATAGCTGAGCTGAGGGCAGGGAAGAAATCAGCTTTTGAAATCAAGTCAGTCTGTGTGACAGCCCTTAGCTGTGGATTTCTGCATCTTGTCCAGGAGGGTGCTGCCTTCTGTCTACCAGCCATGAGGGTGCAAATAATGTTGCTCTGGGTTTGTTTCAGAGAAATTCCAATGTCAAATGCAGTAATTATTTGTGTCTTCATAAAATGAGGCCAAACAAACTAAAAGATGTGCAGCACAAAGTGAATACTGACACTGCATAATAAGAAAAGGTTTCTGTACAAAGCTGTGATAAAGTTTACATTTATCATCCCACTTAATTGTATTGGGTCTAAAAAAATTAATGAGCCTTACCTCTAAACTCCATTTAAGACAATAATTAATTGCTTCATTTTAATAAATTTTGGCAGAATGGTGAGTATAACAATGACTGAATGCTCAATTATTACCTAGCTAGTAAATGAAGATATACAGTATTAATGATCTACACAATCTGAAAAGCAATTAGGATCCTGAAGGTAAAATAAGAAACTCACTTAAAAACAGGGTAATAAATGAACTTTCTTATCAGACACAGGGGAAAACAAGGTCTTAGAAGAAAGAAATCTCATTGCCTGGGATTTTGGCTTGATTCATTTCTTGTTCCCCTCCCCTGTGTCTGTGACTTGTTCAAAACCTGTCAACAGCAGTGTCATGGGAACACAAGGGAGGCAAGCAAGCAGCAATACATTCATGCTGAACAGCTGTTGAGGCATGAACTATTTCAGTTCCTGACAACAGATTGTGCTGTACAGGGTGGATGTGGGAACTGCATTAGAGAGCTCAGGTTTACAGCAGCATCAGCAGAGGAAAGGGGCACAGACAGATCTGGAAACNTTAAAAACAGGGTAATAAATGAACTTTCTTATCAGACACAGGGGAAAACAAGGTCTTAGAAGAAAGAAATCTCATTGCCTGGGATTTTGGCTTGATTCATTTCTTGTTCCCCTCCCCTGTGTCTGTGACTTGTTCAAAACCTGTCAACAGCAGTGTCATGGGAACACAAGGGAGGCAAGCAAGCAGCAATACATTCATGCTGAACAGCTGTTGAGGCATGAACTATTTCAGTTCCTGACAACAGATTGTGCTGTACAGGGTGGATGTGGGAACTGCATTAGAGAGCTCAGGTTTACAGCAGCATCAACAGAGGAAAGGGGCACAGACAGACCTGGAAACTGAGGGTCAGAAACAAAAAAACCCCTTTGGACAGAACTAATTCTCACTGCAAATATGCTCTACACCTCAGACACACAGTGATGTATTTCTAAACCCACAAAACTATGGGGTGTGGGGATGCTGTTTCTACTCCTACCACTTAAACTATCACAAACATCTCTGTTTCCCCAGTTGTGTTTCCTCTGTGGGCATTGAGAGCTCTCTAGAGCAGGGCACGCCCCCTTGCAAATGGAATGAAACAGGAGTCTTTGGGTGTCCAGGACATCTCTGTCACCTCCACAGCTGCTCCAAGGACCCCTCAGAGAGGAGAACCCTCCTCAGCAGCTGCCCTCTGAGTGCATCATTGCAGTTACCCCCCTTGTATGGCAGGGCACAGCACAGGGTGGAGGGAATTTGGATAAATATTGCTGGAGGTGGCA
>VZTT01013798.1:5102-20439 GCA_013400855.1 Buphagus erythrorhynchus | reverse complement strand
GGCCATTTCTCTTCACCTTACACCTCCAGACTGGAGGCTGAGGGTGCACAAGGTGTTGTGAGGGGACACAGCCAGGACAGCTGACCCTGACTGACCACACAGCTATTCCACACCATATGGCATCATGCCCAGTACACAGAGCTGAGAGAAGGAGAAGGAAAATGTTCTGTGATGACTTTTGTATTCTCAAGTCACCTTAATGCCCGAGGGAGCCCTGCTTTCCGGGGGATGGCTGAGCCCATGGGAAGCCAGGAATGAATTCCTTGTTTTGCTTTGCTTTTGTGTGTGGCTTTTGCTTTACTCTTTAAACTGTTTTTGTCCCAGCTCACAAGTTTTCTCATTTTTACCCTTCCAATTGTCTCTCCCATCCCACTGGGAGGAGCTGTGTGAGTGTCCATGTCAGCCTTAAACCAGAACATGGACACTTGTTTCCAGTATTTAACATTTCAAAATAGATGGAGGCAATTTTCTTTGAAAAGTACATGGTTAAGAAGCCTGCACACCAGATTGTCAATCCTCCACCCTTCACAATAAAAGGTGATTTATCATCAGCAAGCAGTCTGAAATACATTTTTGGAGTCTGCATCCTGCCACTTATTCTAGACAGTAGAAAGAATGGTTTCATGAGCAAACATGAGACAGAAATGAAGAGCAAGGGCAGCTACAGTTCAGTCCCTGACTGTTGCAGCATTTCCTGATGGCACTGGCAAGTGATATGGCCCCTTATTTTCTGTCTCAAGTTCTTCAGGAAATCACCATTCATGGGTGCTGTTAGAGTAGCTCAGGTCTTTAGAGGGTGAGGGCAGAACTACCTCCAGACTGGACTCAGTAGTTGCTCTGAATCTACATCAATTGCAGGAGACAAATTGTGAATTTATATTTTTAGTGAGGACCAACTCAGCAAAGTCACTGCAGCTTTTTCTAGCTAACTAGAGCTGTGATTCATCTCACCTACCTTAAGAACCAAGCTAGCCACCCTTCATGGTCACTGGGAGACCATAGGGGACATAATTTATCACCTTTATTCACAGTCTCAGACTGCTCAGCTGTTCTCTACCCTGTGAAGCCTCCATCACCTTGCTCAGATACGGATGTCTACACTGCAGAAGAATTGTAGTCTCGCTGCCTGATTTTCAGAGAACCTAAACCCAATTTTTTAGAATGTCAGAGGCCTGTTGAGGTGTTTGGAAATTGCTGCTGTTTAGCCTATTTGTGGCATAACTTTCTCAAACCCTTTGACTTGTCAAGACCATGAGATTGTGAGAGCTCATGCAAAATGTCACCTTGGTACTTACAGGACACTTTTCCCTCAGTACATACATCCAGGCAGAGACATCCATTGAAACACTTCTTGCAAAATGAATGGGAAATGCTCTGTCCTCAGAGTCTCCTCATCCTGGCAAATCCAGCTCCTAATTTTTCTCTTATAGATGAAGGTCCATCTCCTCAGCAAGGCTGGGATCTGAACTACAGCTGGACTTCTGACCCTCTGAGCCATTTCAACATCAAAGATTAGGGCTGCAAAACTGTCAGAAAGTTGGAAGCATTTAGGGCTGAGTGAGCCTCCTTCAAAGCAGCTGCATTAATCCTATCTTAAAATTGACCTCATCCTCTCCAAAGCAGATGTGTTTTTCTGCCCCATGGAAGTCAATGGAATATTTAAATATGATTCAACAGGGCCAGGTTTCAGACCATGCTCAGTTTTTAACCCTTTCTTGTGCATTTTACTAATCAAAATTCTCTTATTTAGCTCAGCTCGGGGAATTTGGTGAGAAAGAAAGTCTAATAAACAGTTTTTCCGTGGTAAAGATAAGTGAACTAGCTACCTCCCCTCTGGAAGTTCAGAAATTTTATGGAAATGCTTTACAATTGACAGAAAAAGGAAACATGAAAAAATTGGAGCTGTTTAGAATCTACAGATCTACTGCCTTCTGAAGGTGTTCAGAACTTCTTGAATAAGGGCTGAAGAGAAATTAATATGTAGTGCCTTCCAGCATGGTAAATAAAAAGTTCTCAAAGCTACTTTTTGAGGCAATGGCTTCTATTCCTCATATTTTATATTTTCACATTGGAAAAAAAATCACATTTGAGAGAGCACTTAGCAGATGTTATGCTTTTGCTAGCTTTCCTTGTCTGTTTTGTAAACAGTTTTGTAGAAAAGTGTTTCTATTTGAACCGTGTCTCACCTTTGTTATTGAAATGCTTCCAGACCTGTTGGTCTCACTGCAGACTGGGCAGGCTACTCCAGCTCTCCAGATCTGAATTCTGCAGCCTGAGATCTCTTTTATCTTCCTAGTTTCTTTCTTGCTTGAGCCATGGTTCATTTCTTAAGAAAGTTAATTAGTCTTTGATCTTTTTTTCTTCACACACAAAGAAATTTCTCTGATTTCAAACATATTTTCCGACCAGTGCTGATCTTAGTGGGGTATGCAGAAGGTGTGCAGACATCCCCATGAGAGAAGGAGAGAGCAAAGGGACCCTTAGCCCTCAGAGGAATGTTCTTGCCCACCTCCCAAGTGCTGTGATAGTACCCATCTGATCAGCTGAAATCTTTCCATACCTGTACAAACACTCCAGACAAGTTATTGTTTTCTGAGTACCCACAAGTGACTCACAGACCCCTGATGTCTTTCCTACAGCTCTTCACAGTGGGGGGAAGGAGTTTCCTTCACCCAAAAATCTGCAATGGTGGCTGTATCTCTGTGCTCCACGCTGGAATTAAGTGCTTAAATGCCCCTGTGCCTCTGGAATCCTGGAAGAATGGAATTCTGGAAGAATAATGGATAAAGGACAAGGGATGTGGGGAGCAAAGAGGGATGTACCTCACAGGTACTCACAGAGTACCTGTGAGAGTGAGAAATAGCTGTAACCAATGTCCAAGCTTGGTGTGAGACCACAGGAGGTTGGACTGGAGGCACCTTCAGCTCAGGGAAGTTTCCTGTAGATTATCCCAGCTGAGTTCCAGCACTGGCCCTAAGGAGATATGGGGAGGGAACCTCTTCCTGCTGGCATGGACCAGCAGCACCCAGCTCATCTGCTCTTGACCTTTGCAAGCAATAAAGGTTTCTGAGACGTGCTGCTGTGAGTGAGCATGTATGAGGAGAGATATGTGTAAGCCCTGAATTTATTATCTGTGTTATTTGACGATTGCTTGGCTTCAGTCTTAATACACTTCTTAGAAAGGTTCAGGGGATGGAGTGAAGCAGTAGGCATGAGATACCACATAACTAATCAGGGCTCAGCCAAATCCCCCTCCAAAAAAGTGAGCAATATTAGAAATTCCACACTCTTTCCTGTTTCATTTTTATGACATTTCTGCCCAAATAAGGGGTGTTGGAATGAAGGCCCGTAGTGATATTGCCTGACCTTGGAACTCACATCACACAGCAACTGAACAAGGATATGGAAAAGAAAAAGTTGTTAATAGATTCTTCAGGGGGAAAACCCACAAACCTAAGACAGAAATACTACATTCAATAAACACAGCCTGTCAGCCAAGTTCTGGTGCAAGGAGCTGTTTTAGACTCAGTGAGCTTATTCTTAAAAGGCAGAGAAAAAATATTCAAGCTCAAAAGTGTGACTGTTTGCAGCTCACCATGTGATACAGATAATTACAACTGCCCTTATGTACAGACACTTACCTGTTATTAATATAATAATTATTGCATGAGTGCTGCTGTAGTTAGAATTTACATTGAACTTCAATAGAGAATTCTGCTGCTGCTGAATACCAAGAACTAAAAATAATCAATATGAAATAAGGGCTGCCATAAATACTGGATGGGACTGATTTGCCCTGCATAAGGGGAAGACAGGAAACAGTAAAAGTAACTGGTTCAGCATTGAGGGAAAATTGATTGAACATGAGGTAGTGAAGGACTTAAGATGCCTCCTCCTCCTCCCCTTCCTCTGGGGTGAAAGTTCCTCTATTTGGGCTTTATATGGTGTGTGCTGTCAAGTGGTCTAATTTTCAGCTCATAATCTGAACACTTTACAAATTTGTTTACAAATTGAGCACAGGGAGTGACTTATTTTTGTTACACAGTAAAGGAAAAAAAAGAAAAACCAAGAAAAATTCTTTCCCAGGAGGATTTATGTGCAGCACTAAGACAGTGAGCCACAAAAAGGGCAGATTTCCATTTTCCCAAGAACTGGGATAGATTTAAAAGGACCTACAGTATCAACTTTCACAAATATTCTTTCTGATATATGCATATCACTTCTATCTAGGTTTATTGTCACTTTCACCGCAGTGACATTGCTTTACCTTTTCCATCTAGTTTGACTTATTTTACTACTGATGTGGGATGCACGTGGGAGGCTCAGTCATAAACCCAAGTGTTTTCCTCTACTCCTCTTTCCCACTGCCTTTGGCATCACCCTGGCACCAGCCATGCAAGGAAACTGCACTACATCATTGACCACCACATCACACACTGGCCAGAGGCCTGGGGTCAAAGCACAGGATTTTCCAAAGACACCTTTCCTATGGCTTCAGAAGACACCCACATGCCATGTAGGACTCCTTCAGGAGCAGACAGATATCAGACCTCCCTGGCACTACTCACAGAAGATGTCTGAGTTTTCTACATGACATACCTGCTGGTGAGAGCTGGGACAGAGGTCTGAAATTATTTAAACACATCTTTTTATCTTGAAGATGCAGAATAGCACAAGACTCTGGCACAGCTCATCAGCCAGGGGTTGATTTGGTTGTGTCTTCTCCTATTCCTGGGTCATTTCTGAACACACAGACAACACCAACCTTACCAGAGATCCTTAATGTAGGACCTTGCTCTCCAGTGTGAGAACAAACTATTTGTTCCTGTCTAATTAATTAAGCAATTCCTGGTTAATTGCTTTCAGTAATTAATCTGGAGTAGGAGTTTCCTTCTTACCCCTCCAGAATTTAGTTTCCTTAACAGTCTTTGGTGAGATATTTAAGTTTTTTTAAACTTCAGCTCCTTTGCAATGACAAAACCATTATCTTCATGCTCATTGGCTCCTTGCAAATAATCCTGAGATATGTGAAGGACATTTTTTTTTTTTTTATTAAAATCCTGTTAATTCTTTACAATATATCAGGGTTTCATATCCTTATTTTTCAATCCTTTTTTTAATTGTATCTTACACTTTTTTGGTCTGATGTGAAAGACAGAATCACTAATGTTTGGATTCTCACACTACTCCTAAAGCTTTTTTAAAGGGTAATAATACATTTGCCACTGAGATTGTGTTTATTGCATTGCTTACACAGGAAAGCTCAATTTGACAATACTTAGTGATTCCTCAATTTCATATTTGAATATCATTTGAATACTTGAGTTAATATCATCTAGCTTTACAATTAACACTGCAGATGCATTTTAAGCCACCTTTTTCAACTCTCCAGCAGTAAAGCAGAGTTTGGGCGTAGGAGTCTTCCAAACCTGTAGTGAACCTTGAAGCAAGAATTTCATGTCACTCCTTTATAAAATAGTAAGTATTTACCTCTCCAGTGAAGGGTAGTTTATGAATATAATAAGAGGTTGCAATATTTCAAAGTATTTTCTCATCTTTTGTTGTCTGTAATAAAATGTTGAAATAAAATTAATAAAATATCACAACAAGCCGTAGCAAATAAATCCTTCCAAAACTCATTAGAAGGCACTATTGAAGGAGCAGAACTGCACATTAATTTTTGAATTACACATACGTGACAAATCATGGCAAATTGAGTATCTTCTGCCAGGAGTGCTGACTTAATGCCCTGTCAGTTTAGACCTGCTGTCTCCTATCCCCCTACAGATAACTCCTCCCTTGAGAGAGCTCTATGGCTCTAATCATCCCTAAGGATGAAAGCTCATTATCCCAGTGATGATATCCTGTGGTGAGAGTGACCTGCACAAAAGTAGTGGAACTCTCAGTCAGATTTTTTTTTTTCCCAATTGTTGTTAGAGGCAGGCTGGATTTGGGGCTTTTGTTGTTGTTGTTGTTGTTGTTTTGTTTTTTGGGGGGTTTTTTTGTGGTTTGTTTGTTTGTTTGTTTGTTTGTTTTTTGTTGTTGTTGTTGTTGTTGTTGATGATGATGTTTGCAGCTTTCCACAAGTGGCACCCAGGAGAGCTGCAGTTGTGTTTTTGATGCTGTGGTATCCAGACCTTAAAATGACATTCACCCATCTGTGCCAAATGCAAATCCAGCCTTAAAGAGTGGCTGCCCTGGGACTCTGCTCCTCCCAAGAATGTCTCTCCCTGCAGCATCCTGTGGGAGCTGTGAAGCCTGGAGGAAGCAGGGACTTTACTCACCTGCAGGTAGATGTCTGCAGGCAGGGTGTCTAATGGGAGCCAGCCCTCCCCAGCTCCCTTTGGAGCTGATGTGTTCATCTGAACACAGCCTGGAGCAGGTCAGATGGCTGGAAATGCACGAAGCTCTGCAGATTATCAAGGAACATCAGGGTAAACTGCTCCAAGTAATTCGCCTACCTTGCCTCCCCACAGCCTGGCTCTGGGTCTTCTGGGAGCAGCACAAGCAACCAGAGAAACTCAGGAGACCCTCAGGCTCCTTATCTGTATTTTTTCAGCCTGGTTTTGCCCGTTTTTTCCCCATCAGAGCAGAGGCTGAGTGGGGGTTACACAGAGAGGAGAATTTCCCTGAATTTCCCTGTGGTGCAGGCTGCCCTCGCTCAGCCCTGGCACCATATGTCCAGGGAAGGGCAGGAGCAGGTTGTCCCCAGGCAGCTGGCCAGGGGAACAGATGGTTGCACCAAGGCACTAAAGACTGTGAATCAACCCTGGATGTGGAGGGCACAAGTCAAATAAGAACATTTAAAGGTCTGCCCAGCCTGCAATCAGCCTTAAAGGAGAAGACACACCATTTGGAGGTAGTGCTGGGGATTAAGTAATTCCTACTTGGCGTGGTTTTATGAGTCCCAGTTAAGAGGCAGCTCCTTGGACCTCAGAAGCTAAATGTGTCCTATCCTCAGAAAGAGGAGCCTCTTCTGTCCCCAAAATATTCCTCTGTTAGGGGAACTCTTTTTATTTCAGCATAGATGTTAATCTGTTTGTTTTCTTTTAACAGCAACCAAATCAAACCAGGCTAAATTGCTCTGAAGAACCCCAGATGCACCAAAGTGCCGTGCCATGCTTGATGCTGTTCCAGCCATAGGGCACTGCATCCTGCCCTGGAAGGAACAGTCTGAGACAGGGAAGTACCCTCTGATGTAAAAAAATCTGTTCAATCAGGCCAGCAGTGCCTCCTGCTAAGATTGCAGATGACTCATTTCTTATCTAAACAAGAAGCAGTGAGCATTTGGAAAGAGAAGAGCCAGTTTTTGCCTGCTTGGCTGTGCTTTTTGGCCACCAGGTCAGGAAGGTGCTAAAATCTGCTGCAGAGGATATTTGCTTCACAGACTCGATAAATCTCTGACTATTCAGATGGGAAATGAGTCCTCCTTGCTTAATAAGTTTTGCATGCCCAGTCCTTCCAGTTTTGATCAAGCTTCCTTTTAAATTTGTTTTAAAGAGTGAGGAAATCTGTTTAGGTTTCCTTTAAGCAAAGAAAGCTCTTTCCCATCTAATAGCAGTTTTACTATTTTCCTGATCTTGCCTTGCACTAGTCATGCCTGACTGCTTTAAGGACACAAAATAACAAATATTTCACCGCGTATTTTTTATTCTTTTCTTTGTGTCATATTTGGAGCCACTATTTTAGCATTTATCATAGATAAATATTTTTTTTAATATGCCCAGTCAAAAGTAACAGCCACTGTAATTAAAATTGCAGAAGAGTTTTCATAATAAAGCCACCTAATTCCCACATATAAAGCACCAGATTCTGTTTGGATTCCTTCACTAACATTGTTCACTGATTAATAATATTCATTTATAGACCTCATGGGAACAGCAGTTTAAAATGGCTGAAGGAAGATGATTAAGGGGATGATAACAATCGCTTATAAAATGTTAGAAATTCTGGTACATAAACACATCATTAACTATCTGGAGACAATTTTCATAGATTTATTGCCAGAGAGGTGGTGCAGAGGAGTGACAAAGGTCCTGGCTGGGCCTGGCACAGCCTCTCTGTGTGTCCTTGTCACCTGCACTTAGCCATGAGCTCTGTGTGGGTGCTGAGGCACCAGGTGCCCCCAGCTCTGAACCAATGGACACCCCTGCAGGTTGGGCATTTGCTTCTTGGGACACATTCCTGTGGTGCTGCTCCTCCTGTGACCCCCTCACCAGTCTGATGGATAACTGGGGACAGTTCCCCAGCTACAAATGTCTCCAGCAGAATTAAACCTCTTCAGCTGTCCACACCTGAAGGCTTCTGATATCTTCCTTATTTTTTTAATGCAGGAAATCAAATGTCTCCATCAAGGCATGGATATATTTCCTTATGCCTACCCAGAGGGAGGCATAGAACTGAAATACTTTCCAGCTCCATGAGAACCTCTGAGAAATGCAGTGGCTGGCACTGGCATGTGCCTCATCACCCCAGTGATGGGCTGAGCTGCTCACAGGGCTCTTTCATCCCCGTGCACCAGGTGGCTCAGCATCCACACCTGCCTGGGCAGGGAGGTGGAAAACAGAAAAGTAATCCAGAAGCAGGTTCTTCTTCCCTTCCAGAATAGCTATGCTGGGGTGATGGCTCTGGGAAGCAGCACCTGCAGGAGAGTGCTGTAGTCCTGAAATCCTGTTTCCTGTGGAATTTGATGTCTGTGCCCTTGGGAGGAAGGGAAAAAGAAAATGAACATGCAGTGTGAAATTAAGTGTCTCCATTTAAATAGAATCTGCACAGAAGGTTGCTCCAGGCCATGGAAGAGACAATGACTGAGCTGAGAGTCGATCACATCAGGGACTTCTGTTTAATCCATGCCATGTTTTCCTCCTCATTTTGGCTCTCCAAGCAGCACCAGGTGGCTTCGTGCTTGTCAGCATTGGCCTTGGACACAGGAAGGGATAAGGGATGGCTCCAGGACTTGGCTGAGAGGGGTGAGCACCTTTTGCAGGATTTTGGCTCTCACAAGCCCCTCCAAGCTGTGCAACCTCCACAGAGCTGTCCATAGATGCCAGCCTGTGGCAGTAACTGAGAGAGATCATCATGCAGCAAGGTTGGACCTAAAGCCCATGGCATATTTTCATTCTGCTGGGATAAAATAGTTCAGTGAATGAAGAAAAAGCATTTTTTTTTGCTGGTATTTTTTCCTTGCCACTTTACAGCACTGTGAACTGAAGGAGGGGCACAGGACTAATGAATTTTGACCTGTTTAGTCATAAAGATTTATACCTGTGGCTTAGAACTAATATTGACCAATCAAATGGCTCGCCAAATCCTGCCCATTTTATAAAAGTTAATCATACCCTCATGGCAGGCCAGGTACAAAATAAATTTTGATTTATAGCCTGTACTAAAATGATCACTATTTTACTCTGGTTGTTAACAGTATTTCACACTGGAGAGCTGTTACATTAGAAAACAGTAAAATGGTTTGTATCACATAATGATATTATATTTGGACACCACAGAATACCAAGGGCTTATTAAATTTGTGTCTGAATGAGAAATTTGTTAAAAAACCTGAGCATTGCAAGTTGCAAAAGTGTGTATTATTTTCAGAAGTTTATTCTGCTAGCACACAGCTGGTTCAAGAGTAACTCTAGCTTTGGTGCTATAAGTAATCCTGATCCATAAATTACTCAGCAATGACCATTTAAGAGGGCTGAATATTCAAACATGTTTCCTCTTTGGTCCATGAAACTTAGAATTATAGATTCCTGTAATGGTTTGTATTGGAGGGAATTTAAAGATCATCCAGTTCCTCCCCCCTGCCATGGGAGGGGACACCTTCCACTGAAGGTTTCTCAAAGCCCAGTCCAACCTGGGGATGGAGCATCCATCAACTTTCAGGGATGGGGCATCTACAGCTTCTCTGAGTAACTTGTTTCAGCACCTTGCCACCATCATAGTAAAGAATTTCTTCATGGTATCTAATCTAAACCTGCCCTCTGTCAGTTTACAGCCATTCCCTCTTGTCCTATCACTACACGCCCTTGCCAACAGTTGCAGAGAATATTGGTGTGGGTAGGTCTAGATACAGTTTTATTCTTCCAGCAGAGCTAAGGTTGTAGAAATCTGTAATTGATAGATTTTTCCTTTTTTATTCACCTTTTTTTCAAAAATTGTTTCCTGTGTTAGGAAACACATGGTGTGATTGTCCCAGAGATCAAGCATGTTACTCATAATCCTGACACCCGAGGGTTCAAAGAGGAGTGGCTTCCTAAAATATGCATGTGCATGCATCACACTTGTGTTTGTACAATGTCCAGATCCTGGGGAGCTCTGAGGAGGATATTCAAAGAAACTTGATGGTGCATGGTCCAGCAAAAACATTTCTGAATCAGCCTCCCTGAACAACTGTAAATAACTGCACCACTACTATCACAGCAGCCTAATTTCCCTTTCATTGCAAGCATTTAAAATCATGCATTAAAATGTGCAGGAGAGTGGGATTGAACAAAAGGTCAAGAGCTTTGTAGGGAGTGTGATTTTCCTGCCCTGTTGTTGCCTTGATAAATAACATCTGAATTTTTCAACATTTTCAATGTTTTATGCACAGGAGCAAAGCAGATTACTTTTAAGAGGTGGCCACTTCCAGAGGTGCCTGATTGAAAGGTGAGTTTTGGGCAGACTCCTTGTATCTGCTCCTATGATGACCCCTCTGGAAACACCACCTGGGATGTGACTGCTTTGTGCTATTAAGTGCCTGAAATTTCATCTGAGGTGGTACATTTTGTTTGGTTTACCACAGAAAGGGGGAATGTAAATGAAGCTCTACATTTTGTTCACTATTTATTTTGCTTAGCACAAAGTAGCTGCTGTTAAAAGAGAAGAGTTTTGCTTACAGCTTTCACTCACTATTATTTTAGGAATTGCTTTAACTTCCTGAAACATTTGCAGATACAGGAATTTTCAATGCAGCAGACCACAAGCAAGGTTCATTTCTATTGTATGTGAGCCCTTAGGAACCAGAAACAATCAAGAATCCTCCCAGCTCACTCCTCTCCCCTGTTGTATATGTGATTGTATAAGCACTGAAAGAGAAGGCAATTTCAGTCTGTATTTTAATTAATTTTAAGCCAGAATCACTAAAATAAGTTTATCCAGAGTAGGGGAGGAAAAATCCAAACAAGGCAGAAAACCCCAGAGAGGATGTAAACTTTCAAAGTGATATGGATCTGCACAGAAGGTGACAATTGTGCTCACGGATGAACCAGGGTTAAATTGTCCAGGCTTTCAAATACCTTCCTTGAACTTGGTTATTTGTTTATCACTCCTATGTTTCAGCCACCATAGTGCCTTGCTTTGCTCCTCCTATCATGTGTTCATATTTTCACCTATCTGTTTTCAACAGCTGTGTGGGGAGAAACAAAAACCAGAAGCTCTACCAATTATTTGGCTGACCATTTTACAGAGCTGGCACGAAGAGATGAGCAACTGAGTGTATTGTTTATCTTGTTCTAATCAAAATTGTTATTGGGTTCTAATTCCTTGGATGGAAGGAAAAAAACCAGTCTTGAATTAATGGTGAAGCTTGGAGATGGAGAGAGTTGACAAAGCACTTTAACAGCCTGCAGCTCCCTGAATGGCAGCTGATAATGAGCTCACAAACTTGTGACTTGTGAGAGCTCATCCGTGAAGGGGGAATGTAAAAATTGCTTTTATGAGTTTTAAAACACTCATAACTTTATTAAGCTCTCCTTTTCACGAGTAAAATTAGTTTAATTGCCCTTCATGGCTGAGGAATTGTGTTTATTCTAAAGTGATTCATTTTTGTCTCCTGTTGAAAGGCTTCTTTTCTTTTTGCCTTTTCTTGTGCATCTCTCAGCTGTTCGCGTGGCAATGAAAAGAGGGGAGGAGAAGGCTGTCACCAAAGCTCTGGCAAACCACTGAAGTTTAATTCTTTGTTTCCACTTGATGGGTTTATACTGTGCCAGTTTCTCCAGTGGTGTGAAGGGACTAAGTTCCCTTTGACAATCAGTCAAAGCTGGGAGCCCATAAACATTTCATCATGACAAGCCTTATAATTAAAAATAATGTAACAATGAGCATTCAGCAGTGACCAGTCTTCAAACTATTTGTGAATGTTTGGGTTTTAGAAACCACATCTTGTGAGAGTCACAGGCCTTGCTATGCTAGCTGGATGCTCAGAAGATGATTTTTTGTCACTGTGCAGTGATCCTGAAAGGTTTTGGGCCACGATTAAATACATGCATGTTGTGTACTACAGGATTTCCCAGAAATCACGTTGACTGGAGGATTCCTGCACCATCCTGCTTTGGAAGAGTTTCTCAGACCTCTGCTTGCCAATGTTAAGTCAGACTTCATGAAATTAAGCTTCAAGGGCTCTTCTTCTTTCCAAAGGTGATCTTCAAGGAGCGAGAGCAAGTATTGAGCCAAAAAATCTAAATTTAACTCTGTCCTTCTGATTAAGATGGCTTTTTCTCATTAGTGGTAGTTTGTTTCTACATTTTTAATCTTAGCTACCAGTTCTGGAAGTTCTTACTCTGTTAGAGTCAAGACCTTGCAGCAAATCAGGTTGGCTGTGAGAAGAGACAGGACCTGTCTGCTGCAAGACCTAGGGGCTCTACCATGGACCTTTGTTCTGATTCCTGGGAATACACTTGGTAGAGGAAGTTGGTGCCATTCCTAAATTTGTGCAGTAGTTTAGTTGGAGACTCTGGCACCTACAGAGAGCACAGCACAGCACAATACAGATTAATTCTGAGAAAGCTGGAATTCAGAATTACAAAGCAGAACTGAAGTGGAAAGCTTTATTCCAAGGTAAGAAAATTAATAGACAGGAGGCAGAGAGCAAAATACTGAAGAAAAGGGGGCATTTATTAAGAGCCTGGCAGCCAAAAATGCAGATATTTTATGATTGCAGTATTACTGTCTCCTGGCTGCTTGGCTCCCTTTCTAGCTAACCAGGTTGTTTTGTCCCAGAAATTTAATTTCCTGTACACACAGTTTGTCTCATCACTTTAACTTTTTTTTTTTATCAGCAATGATGGAAAAGCCCAGCTCTTCTTTTCCTTTTTTGCATTTTGGCAAGATTCAATAACCTCGGGGGGAAATTAGCGGGGTGGTCATTGGCTGAACTGTTGTTTTTTAAGTGAGCCTGGCTGTTGGATCAAGGCAGATTTAAAGCATAGATTTCATGTTTAATGCAAAATACCTTTGTTTTGGCAGCAGCAGCGACTGAGGAGAATCAGGGAAGTTTTAATTCACCAGCTCTAAGGACCATATGTACACTATAACATTGTAATCTAGTTACTTACTCCAGCAGAAATTACAACTGAGCAAAAGGGACTTGCTGAACAAGGTCTGTCATAAAAATGGGTACAGCTCATCAGTTTTCAAAAGGAACCATTTCCAGAAGGTCAGGCTGCTCCCTGGCTCCCACTGGTTAACAAAGATTCAGAGGTTTTCCAATTTCTCCTACAATGTTTTACAGCTCTGCTGTTTCTAGCAACCTGAAAATGAGAATGACATTTCCCCTCCTCATAGTCCTACACTGTGAGGCAAGGCCAAGGTTTTAGAAGAGTTCCCTGAGACAGGGATATGTTCTTGCTCTCATTCCTAGGGGTTTCTTTGGGAATTTCATGGGCTCATGGTGCTGTGACCCCTCTCTTCAGAACCAGGCCAACAAGAGAGCAGCCAGTTTAGCACTCACAGCTTCAGCCAGGATTTTCAAGTGCTTCTGTGGCTTCTTCTTTATAAATGGGTGCATGCTCCACCTAAGCTGACATTGCACTCCTACAGTCTGTGAGCCTGCCAAGGTGCTTTCTTCAGTCTGTGGAGAGAAACATTTCAATGTCAGGACTGTAAGCATCTTTAGGATGAGATAAAATGCACCTTGACTTCTCTGAACATTCCCTGGCTGAGTTTCCAATGGCCACACAGGGAGCCCAGGATAACTAGCAGCTCCTACACAGGAGTCTGCATTTTATGTGTCTAAATTCTGTTAGATTAATTCCACGGTAATTATCACAGTGAGTCAATATTCTAGTCAACAAGTATTTTCGAATTAAGTCTCTTGGATTGCCCTTCTGTCCTTCATAGTCCATGGTGGAGAGAATTTCCTTTTATTTTATTGTTGTGATTTCAACCTGGAAATTCAGATGAATCCAGACCACTGTAACCATGCAATATAATTGTAATGATGCAAACGGTAATCTAGTTTCCAAAATTAGTAAAGAAACTAGTGATTTTACTTTAAATTTTTTATTTTTTCTGATTCTTCAGAGTGCTTATTTTGCATTGTGAGGTGAGTTGTGTTAGGTTAACTGGATTAAGAAAAACGAGATTTATGTTTGTAGGATCTATCTAAATATCATCTCACCCTTGATGTTCTAGTCTAATGGGATCTGAATTATGTACTGGCATCTAACCTCTGTAAACAGATTGAATCTAAATTATTTGTACGAAGAATTCAAGGACATTACTTTCATCCCTGCTGCTATTCCCTCTTGACCAGCTGGTCTACAGCTCATGATGAAAACATTCCTACTTTTGAGATTGATGCAGAAAGTGTTTCCTAGAGGAGGAAATAATATTAGAAGCAGAATTCTGAGCTGACAGAGGGGCTTTTCAGCAGCAAAGCTCTGTCTTGCAGTCTCCTGATAAATTTTCCTAAATACTATATGGCATATTTGTCTTCTTGATTAGATGATTTACTATAGTAGAAATTGTTTTTCTCTGTTCAGATAGGAAAGTCTCACTTACCTTCCATCACTTAACTATTGCATCAACAGAATATTTGACAAAAATTGATGTTTTTGTGAAAAGTAATGCTTCCATGAGGAAACAAAGCTTGTGAACAGTGTCTGGTTGCTGCCTGGATGGTGCCCAGAGCCTGACATGCAAGCAGCTGTGTAAGAGCATCTCCATCTGGAGATCCATCTGGGATACATGATAATCCCCAAAGTGCAGTTCTGACATCCAGCTCCTACATGACCACTACTGCAAATGCACAATCCATAGTTCTTGGTTGTCTTAAACCATAGATAACCATTTACCATCTGAGTAAAAGAGTACAACAAAACAAAATAACAAAAAAAACTGTCCTTTTTGAGACTTTCTGTATCTGCAAGAGAATTTTTTAGTGTTTGTTGTCTGTATACAATTGGATTAGTTTTGCAATGAGAACTACCTGACTGACTTCGGATTCTTCATCCAGGGTACTAATCAACACATCAAAATGAAAAAAATTGCTCTGAAGCATAAAGATTTTTCTAGGTACAGCACATGAGAAGTCTTCAGGACAGTTCAAATTTCCCACCTAGAGAGTTTTATTTGT
>VZTT01013797.1:3573-20703 GCA_013400855.1 Buphagus erythrorhynchus | reverse complement strand
AAAAAGAACAACAACAAGAAAACCAAAACAAAACAACAAATCCAAAACTATGAAATGTGTTGATTAGATTTTTACTTGAATTCTGATAAGAAGATGGATGCTGTTTGGGTTGCCATGGTGCTATTTTTGGAATTGCTTAGAAAGAATATTGCACAAAGTAGTTAGTTTCTATGCCAGCAGCTGTGCTCTTCCTTCCCCCTGCCCATAAAAAAAAAATTCACAATCATCTAATTTCTTTCAAAAGTACTAAATCATGCATATGGAAGGGGAGAGGTTGTGCAGCAAGATGATGACAGTTCTTCTGACTCTACAAGGAAATCATGTCTTTACTCACCATGAAGTAGACGAAGCTGCTTTCGGTAGTCCATTACAAAAAGTAATCCCATGAAAATTCATATACTATGTCACATACTCATTCCCTGCTAACGAAAGACAAAAAAAAAGGGGAACAAGAGAAATGGCAAAATCAGAGCCCTGAATTTCAAAGGAGAGTTGAGGTAGTAATCCACATCAGAGGATCGCCAAAGAAGTGATATCTTTGTTATTGGCAAAATTCAAAATTTGGCAGGATGAGGGCCTGAGTCACCTGCTCTGACTGAATCTCTGATCTCTGTGGAGTGGAGAGAGGCTCAGAGCCAGAGCCCATGGAACACCTGAAGTCCTGCTCTCATTTCACCATCCCTTCCTTTCTCCATTAACCTTTAAAACTTACTGTTCCCACCCAGGCTTCTCTTACCTCTTGAAAGCCTCAAAGCAGGCTACCCTCCCTTCCTCTGTAAAACAATGCACTGCTACCATTTAACTGAATTTTGACATTTGTAACCAAACCTTATGGGACTTACAGGCATAGTGTAAGCTGTTCTTAACAAAANGTTTGTCTTTGCAATTCTATTGACTGCATATTATTTTTTTTCAGGAATCGTGACTAAATAAGTCTGCTCTATTATTCTCATAGTATTGAATCATCTTATTTTCCTTTACAATGAAATAATCATTTTATCTAAATCAAGTCAGCTTTTGTGTATTCTTTGTCATGCTCTTCAGGTCAACAAACTAAATATAGAAAACTCATATTTCATGCTTGATTACTTTGAAAGATAGCAATATCATCACAGAGAGCAAGATATCCCACCCCATCTACATTTCGGTGAAAGTAAAATTTGTTTCCAGGTTGAAATAGAACAAAGGCTCAGTATTTTAGTCTTTTATAAGAAAAAAAAAAACAACAAAACAGCAAAGATAATAAAGGAACTAAATACTCTGTTTCAGAGCTTGGGAGGGTCTAAACTTTAAAGTAATTTTTTAAACAAATTTTGACATTCATAAGAAATTTAAAAATCTCAAACTGGATATTAGAATATTTTGGAATTTCTTTTTAGTACTCCTTGGATGGGAAGAAATTTCATCAATATTTCTCTTCTTTCAAAGATTCTTTTTATTTTGACAAAATAGCATTTTTACCAATGAGACGCTCTCAGAAAAAAAATGGTAATTGTTCTGGAAGTCAAATCAATATTTCATAAACTTTTCTGTTATAATATAAACTCAGACATCCAACAGTCCCTTCTGGTTATTCTTATATAAACATCAAGGTTTTTATTAATGCCCTTTCTGTCAGTTTTGCCAACAAGTTATAGATCTTAGGCTCAATCCTATTTGCACTTATTGATGAATCTCCTTTAGTTTTAGCTGGAGTAAAATTCAGGTGAGTATACTTGCTGTGATTTACAGTATGGTAGTCCTCAATACCAGTTGTATTTTTTCAAAGAAAGCACAATCTTTAAAATTCCATACCATTTCTTGGACTGTGTGAATGGCTTAATAATATTTTTTTTCTCTTTCTAAAATATAAATATCTAAAGCACGATTCACTTTTTCTGCATTTTATAATGCCTTGCATCAAATGTGTGTTTCATGCTTTGCAATAAAACAGAAAGTTTGTTAGATACAAAGAGCAATGCTTGATAATACTGAAAAGGATGAGAAACTAATTTCAGAAAACCCATTTAAGACATTAAGTATGCATTTAAATAAGTAAATGGCTGGAAGCATATTAAAAAAATTCAAACCAACATGCCTGATCTCTCATAACAATATAAGCTTTACATATCATCTGTTAGTTGAAAAAGATCTGACAGATGAGTTAATACAGTTGAAAATGTTGTCAATGTGAAATGGATTATTTTTCATATTCAGTGCCAACTATTTATGAGACTTTGTATGTCTCCCTTAATAAAACTTAGTTTGTGAATCAACATTTTTTCCTCCTTTCGTGTAATAAATTTGGACTACCTGGAGCATGTATCTAGGAATATTTACACTAATAATCAGTACGTGCAGGGATTATCAAGCACCTTGGTCAGTGACAGAATTATCAGGCAGTTTCATGGCCAGTATCTGCTTCCTTCATGTTGCATCATCACATTTTTGAGTGAGGACTTATAGATATGAATTCAGCTGTGGTGTTCTTATTTTCATTCATTTTCATTTATTTTCATTATTTGGTAATATTTTCTTTCTTTTAAAAGTTGGTTTTAATGGAGCTTGCTATTAGCTTAAGAACATGATGTGCCCATTAACTGTAAAAAGTGATTGCTAATCAGATAACACTTATATTTTTGTGTTTTCCTCAGGAGATAGAATATCTCTTGGAATAGCTTTTCATTCTCTATTGCTCAATAAACTGTAACAGGAGAAGTCTGGTGCTGCCATCAAGCAGCAAGTGTTTTTACAATGCTAGTACCAAACCTTTCAGCACCACTGTCAGTCCTCATATGACGAGATTANAATAATTAACCTTTGCTGTTACCTTCTTGCCTAAGTCATAGGACCTTTCACATGGAACATCTCTCAGGGAAGTACTCCCAGAACTAAACTTCGACAAGTCCATTAAGGTTCTTTTCCAATTCTTAATATTCTTTAAAACTTGTCAATTTTCATTGCAGAAAAATTGTCTTAAAGCTCTTGCATTATTCCATGGATATTTTTTCAAAAGTGCCAAATGACCTCCAAATGCATAATGCTTCTTAAAGCAGAAATGGTGGAGATAACACACATCACTCTTATGTTTCTTGTGTAGGCAACCTTCACTCCAAATCAGCATTGCAAATTCCAACATTGAATTGCACAGAAGATCATAGGAAACAATTCTTCAAAGCTGATGGGAAAGCCTAACAATGTGGTAGCTTGTTTTGCTTGTAGTTTGAAAACTATTTTAATTATGGAGCAGTGTAAAGCAAATAGATTAGCCACCAGCAGGAGGGACAAGACTTTTCTGCAGACTGTTGCCATTTACAATGAATTTTCTGCTTTCATGTGCATTTCTTTTGCTCCATTGGTCCATTTTAAGTTGTAATGTAAACTGCGTAAGGTCTGGTCTACAGTTTTGGCTGAAAACGAAGTAACAAGGATTACTTCCTCCACAGTACTTCTATTTCTTACTGAGCTGTATTGGAAGGGCAAGGGTACTCAAGTCTGGATTTTGAAAACAATTACCTGAACTAAACACCTAATTTCATTCTACAGTAGGAATATGAACTCCAACTTTAGGACACTGCAGTGCAGCTAATTAATGTACTTAGAACTTGGTTCACTTGATCGTACTGAAGATTCAGGAGTTGATTGACCAAACACTTGTTTTAAAGGCAACTCCCCTATTTTACTTTCATGGTTATCTACTTTTTCATAAAGTTGTGGGGTATAATCCTTTTTCAAAATTTAGTATTGGGTTTTCCCAAGCCTCCATCCTGTATGTGTTATATAAAAAGTTTTTGCAAATAATGCATGCATCATAAGCTATTCGTAAATATCTTCCGACAGTGGATACCTTTCCCTTTCTTCCCCTTTATGCCTCAGCTATTACCTAGATGCCTGCTAGCATGGGTCTGAAGAATTAACAGTTTTATTCTCACCTTTTTTTCAGTGGAACAAGAATTGCAGAATTCACTAGCAACTGGACTAGTGTGTCTGAAATATCCCTGATCACTTCTCTATAACAAAAGTGTGATTACCTGTGTTTCTTTGCAGGAGCATATGTGCTTCAAGTAAAGGCGACAGATGCTGATGATCCCACTTATGGAAACAGTGCTAGAGTGGTTTACAGCATTCTTCAGGGGCAACCATATTTCTCCATTGATCCCAAGACAGGTAAATAGTTTACTAGCAACAGTGGAAGATTGAAGCTTTGGTTTTTAGATTCATGTAGTCAGTATCAATGAATAAATATGAACCTGGTTGATATGGCCAAAATCCAGAAGAGCAATTTTCCACATAATTCAGTTTTGAGTATTGACTCGCTTTTTATGAATTACAGTGTTTTGTAGAAACAAAAGAAACATGTTCATCCAATCCTGCAATATTTAAAATATGTCTACACTGAATGATTATTTTCTCAATGTTTTACTATTTCCCTATAGATAAAACTTTATTCTGCATATATCCTTTTTTTTTTCCCCTAATAATTGAGTATTTTAACTTGAGTCGTCTCAGCATTTTTGCTTGCTGAACATACAATCAGAAATTCTCCAGCAATTATTGCTTTGTTATATTGAACTAATTTGAGACTGTGGAACAGCTATTCATCTCCTTCCCTCCTCTTTTCCTGGGGCATATTATTTTTGTCTGGGGTTACTAGACGTGTGAGCAGAAAAAGATATTATGTTTAAAGAGACTGAAGTATTTGGGAGGTTGGTAGACATGTTAATTGGGTATCTTGTCCTATATTTCTAAATGTCATTCTTGATTCTATATTCATCAATTCAGTTGAGGAAGCCATAACATACATGGTGAATGACACACATTATGGCATCCTGAGTGTGCTACAGGGAAAGCTATCCATATGCTCCTTTCAGCAAATAGTTTCACCTTCCAATGTAGCTGTACTTGAATGTCAGATTCAGGGCCTTTAGTCCTGATGGTGGACCATTGTAAGGCTGTGAATGCACCATCGCCAATGTACACATTCCTTTGTTCCATGCTCCATTTAGCAGGAGATCTCACTGTAATTTGCAGTGAGCAATTTTACTTTTTAAGCTGAAATAGAACTTCAGGTGTCTGGGGAAAAATTATTTGCCTTTATACCTAATTTTTCATTTCAGTTTTGTAAAGAATGGGTATAAATTCAGAGGCAAGAAAAAGCTTTACTGGAGCCAAAATTGGAGTTTTAGTACAAGTTTTACAAGAAAAAGAGTAGTCAGTTGTACCTGGAAGAACTATTTTTCCCATGGCACTTTGAATGGCTGTGTCAAATATTCTCATCTGTTACTCAGTAGTGAGCAAACCATAGGTAATGATCTGCACCTTACTAGCCCTGGAACATCATACAAACCTGGTTGTTACCTTAAATGAGTTACTCATGTGCTAAAAGAATGGACACAGGTGTAGAGGAAGATTGGTGAAACAGTAGCATATCATAGTTTAAAATCCTATATCAGAATAAAAAAAGTATATAGATTCATGCTTCTACAAGCATCAAGAATATGCTGGAATGTGTCTTAGGTTAGAAAGTTCACATTATGAGAATTAGTCGTGAGTCTAACAATGACTCTAGAGTTATGTGAATAACTCTGCATGGTGATTAATGATTTGTTCTAAAATCCAGAAGTATGGGGCAGTACTACAGATCTGGTCTTTCCAATTCTTAATTTCATAACTGAGGAGTTTATACAGTAGTTTTTCACTGCAGAGTTTTGCTGCCAGAAATCTGTCCTGAGTGCTTTTGACAGGAAAGGGGAAGAAAGCCATTTCGGTGCAATGACAAACTCAGAACTGCCAGCAGATGAATAAGCATTTTTTGTGTTGTTGTTGGCTTGTTTTACCATCTCTTACCATTCCAGAAACAATTTTGAGACATAATCTTGCAGCTATTTAAAGAACCCAAGAACATCTGTACTAAGTTTCTGCCCTGTATCGTGTTTCCAAAAGTGATGGCCTGCTTAGCTCTAGTGAGGGATGAAGAGTAAGTGTTTAGTGATGTATCCCTGGAATACTCTTCTTGTTTCCAAAGAACATGCTTTAAAAAGTTCCTGGGTGGCTAGCAGGGTCAAAGTAACTAAAATTCTAAAAGTATTTCTCCTCCACAACTTTTCCACTTCCCAATAGATTTGACTTGTCCAGAAGTACAGTAGCTGCATATCCACTAACTAGAAATTACACAGCAAAAGTTTATTTGGTTAAGAACCAGCTCCTCTTACTCTTTTTTCTTTCTGAAAGAGGGGCATCTCTTAACTTGTTTCATACCTCACACATTGCATAAGACAGTGAACAGTTAATTTCTATTTATATTCTCTCTGGATCCACTCTTTTCTAGATTGAAGACTTCTTTAAACAGAAGCCATCCCATAACAATAACCATCCTTCTCCTCCTCAGGGTGAGAAAGTGCACACCCTGTATTCAAGAAGGCAGCTGATATGGATGTATACAGCTGTTTAATAGCACTTCTGTTCTCTCTTCCTTCCCAAACAGTTTCAAATATTGTTTGTTTCTTTAGCTTCTACTGCACAGATGTTGATACGTTTGTGGAAATTTCTGTTACCAGTTCAAGATCCCATTGCAAAGTTGTAACTGTGAAACCACTGACCAAAACTTTATGTGTGAAATAAGGATTGTGTTTGTCAACCACATGACTTTACACATAAGCCTTCTTCAAATCACTCCTTGTAGGTGTTAGACATTTACTCTGATATGAAAATCGTACACTTAATAGGTTTTTATCCTCTATGGGTCTGAATGTCATAGCTGTCCCTTTTACTCCTTGTCTTTATAGACCTCCTAATCATTTCCATCTTTTTGTTGGAGATAAGCAAGTGGAAGTGGGAGAGTTAGCTTTTATTGCTATTTCAGGGCAGTTAAATGCAATACAGTACCTTCTGGAGAGCAACTATTTGAATGGCACGTTCTAAGGCCTCAAGTCTTATACGTGGGGGTATTTTTAAATGCTATAAGATTGCTCTTCTGATTTTAATGTGAGGGGATTTTTTAACATGAGACCTTCTCTTAAAACAGATAACCTCTCTTCTTTTTATTCTGTATATTTTCTTTTGTTATGAAAATGTCCATTCCATCATTAAAATGTCCTTTCCACCCAATTTTCTAATATATTTATGAGGTCAATATTCTTATTTATGGCTAGATGTCACCAGGTTTTTTTAGACTTGGTATTCTAGTCCATCTTCTGACTTCAGTTATATTATTGAAATCCAAATTGGTATCAGCAGGAGTACTGATGTTAATATTTATGCAGGAGGTTTTTCTTGGAACCTGTGTTTTCTCTTCCACAAAAGTGAGTGATCTCCTGCTGAATTACGGGTCAATAATTTTGGAAAGCAAATCTTCTGGCCTAAGTCCCATACATACTATTTTCAGTTTTCAGCGATCTCATGGAGATCATATTTTTCTACACATTTGATATTGATGACATCTAAAAAGACAGAAAAGCAAATCAAAGTTATTACATTCTGCAGTTGAACAATATAGTAAAATCTAAAGGCAAAAGGATTTACAAAAACTCAGAATACCATTACATGCACATAAGGCCTCTACATTTAATAACCCTTTGATTTAAATCTATAAATTCTTTGAGATGCTGAAGTAGAAATACCAACACTTGTAGCCTTTTTCTTCCCATGGATTCTTACCCCTACTTTATTCTTCTATTTTGCTGGTAAGAAAACTCTAATTCACATTTTTCCTGTCCATATTAGCTGATTTTGGAAGAAATAATATTTCTCAGTATTTTGTCTAAGCCTTTGAAATAGAGTAGGCAGACAAAGGAAAATTGCCCACTAATTGCTAGAAGTAAAAATTATTTTCATTGATTTTTTTTTTTCTGAAGATTAAGGGGTTTTTTTCCAGAAAAAATATGTAGAATGACCTTACACTTCCAGACAGGAATAACCAGTGGGTGATTTGGAACTTTACTACTGGAGTGATAGCCCATTCTTCATTTTCTGAAAAAACTCCTGGAACATTTCTGAGAAAGCCACTTAGTTGTACCCAGAACACCTATATCAACCAGATAAACTGCATTTTGTTTTCACAGCCCACTGTGTGCCCATGCTCTGCTTTTTTTTATTCTGCCATCTTTTTCTGTAATCTTTTTGAACTTCAGCAAAACTTTTGATACCTTCTCTCACATAATCCTTCTGGACAAAATATCCAGCACACAGCTGGGTAAACACCACATCACGTGATGGGTGAGCAATTGGCTCACGGTTCGGGCACAGAGGGTTGTAGTGAAAGGGGTGACATCAGACTGGTGACTTGTCATTAGTGGGGTTCTGCAGGGATCCATCCTGAACACAGTGTTCTTCAACAATTGCAAGGAACACTCTGTAAGTTTGCTGATGAAACTAAATTGGGAGGAGCTGTTGACTCCCATCGGGGCAGGGAGGTCCTGCAGATTTTTGACAAAATAGAGAGCTGGGCAATCACCGAACATATGAAAATTAGCAAAGACAAGTACTAGATTCTGCAGTTGGAATGGGGCTACCCTGGTTGTACAGACAGATTGAGGAATGAGGGACTGGAAAGCAGCACTGTGGAAAGGAACCTGGACATCCTGGTCCATGGCAAGTTGACCATGAGCCAGCAGTGCCCTGGCAGCCAGGAGGGCCAACCCTGTCCTGGGGGGCACCAGGCACAGCATCACACCCAGGCAAGGGAGGGGATTGTCCTGCTCTGCTCTGAGCTGGGGCAGCCTCACCTCCAGTGCTGGGGGCAGGTTTGGGTGCCATGATATTAAAAAGACATTGAGCTGTTAGAGAGCATCCAAAGGAAGGCCACGAGGAAGGTGTAGGACCTTGAGGGTAAGTCATCTGAGGAGCAGCTGAGGTTGCTTGGTCTGTTCAGCCTGGAGAAGAGGAGACTGATGTGAAGACCTCATTGGTCTTCCAACATCCTCATGAGGGCAAGAGGCAGGGCAGGTACTGATCTTTTCTCTCTTATGACCAGTGACAGGACTTGAGGAAATGTCATGAAGTGAGTTGGGGGAGGTTTAGGTTTGATATCAGAGAAAGGTTTTTCACCTAGAGGGAGGGGTGGGCACCGGAACAGGCTCCCAGGGAAGGGGTCACAATTCCAGCCTGACAGAGTTCAAGAAGCATTTGGACAAACACTCTCAGGCACAGGATGTGACTCTTGGTGTGTCCTGTGCAGAGACAGGAGTTACAGTCAATGATCCTGATGGGTGGCTTCCAACTCTGCATATTCTGAATCTATAATTTTATGTTGCTTCACTTAGTTAGTATAACACAGGAGGTCTTTCCTTCCCACAGGTCTTTTCTCCTTGGAATGAGCATACCAAGGATATTGTAAAATACCTATATATATAGTCTCCACAATGCCAAATTACACATTAATTAAGATTAAGAGATTCAAGAGGAAACCTAGTAAAGTTCATCCTATTTGCAAAAATATTCTTTTTCTGAATCTCATTAATATGAACAAATTTTTTGCAGTTTTATAATTCAAGATTTCAGTTTGGAGCAAACTGCGTGCAGTATAATGTATGCCATCCTGAGGCAGGAAAACAGTGATTCCTAATAATGTTGTCATTATCATCATGCTACAGGTGGCAAGAAAGGAAATTGTTATAGAATTCAAATCAATGGGAATTTTTAATAGGTTCCAGAAATAGCAGATTTAGGTCAAAGTTATTTCTAGACTGAAAAAGTATTATAAGTTCCTATTCTGGCTTGTTAGGACAGCCGTGGTTAGTTGCTATAAAGATGAGTGGTCCTTAAATTTTGCTTCTTGCCATTCCAGATCCATTTTAACATCATGTAAAAAACCTGCTTTTAGCATCAAACTGTTTAATACTAGAAAATAAACCAAAAATAACCAGGAAAATCATACTTCCAGTTGGTTTATTTTTCAGTTTTGTGTGTTATCTGACCAGTGTGCCCTTAGACATTTTCTGATAACTGTTGTTGAATAAATCGCATTTTGCAATGCTATTCACATTTGTAAAATTTTGACAGACATGTATTTTCTCCTACATATTTGATTTCAAGAGAAGCCTTTAGTACCCAAACCTTTTAGATTTGTACAACCTCATCAGCTAATTTGTGTGTTCATTAGTACCTCTCCCTTTCTCTCCCCCTCTTTCCCTCTCTAAGTCTTCCTTTTATTCTATATATTCTTAGCATATCAGAAGGGAGATCATGGCATATCTGCTTAGATAGCAGCTATCCAAAATCACTAAAAACTGAAAGTCATGTCTTACTGTGGTATTTAAATTACTTCTTTTTAAAGGAAGTTGCTCAAATTTTCACTACATGTTGATGTTATATCAAAAAAAACTTTCTTTAGGAAAGGAAGAGTCTTCAAATAAAGACCTCCTTTTGTACAGAGGAACATTGTCTTAGCCTACAGTAACTTGAATTAATTGTCAAGTGAATGGTTGGAAACAACTGAAGATGCAGGCTCTGCAATGCAATGCCACCTCTATCTACATTGCCTTACTCTCTACAAGGCAGTATTCCTCATCCCTGATGTGGCAAACCTATGATCACAGCATTCACATCCCTAGTGAAAACACAACATTCTCTTTCATCCATTCATGTCCTGATTGAAAAGACAAAACAGTCATTTTGAGTGGTTGAATAGTTGACAAATACACATTTGAAAAGCCTGAGTGATTTGCATGTTTTTGTGTGACGTCCTCTCATCAACCCATTCAGAAGAATTCTATTCCTGGTTCAAGAGATCAAGTATTAATTTTTAAGACTAGACAATCACAGCCCTTTGTTTATTTGCTCCTTTTCTTTCCCGTTTCTTCTCGTAGGTGTAATAAGAACAGCTTTGCCAAATATGGACAGAGAAGTGAAAGAACAATATCAAGTTCTAATCCAAGCCAAGGACATGGGAGGACAGCTGGGAGGACTAGCTGGTACTACCACTGTAAACATTACTCTCACGGATGTCAACGACAACCCACCCAGGTTTCCTAAGAGTATGTAGTATTCCAAAGCACTGATTTTCAAATAAGCATGACTAAAAGTATTAATTTGGAAAAATCCTGTAGATAAGAAACTGAGATCCTGGAAAAAAAAAACATTTTTTGACGAAAAAATAAAAGATATCCTGTTTTTTTTTTTTTTTTTTTTTTTTTTAATAATATAAAGCTCAATTTGAAAGTATGAGTTGCATGTTTAAGAGGATATATGCCATCATTCCACAAAACCAGCCTGAGCCTAGGAATTAATTTAATTTACACTTTAAAAATTATTTGGGAAATACTATTTTGTCACGAGAAACTGCATGAACTCCTTCAAATTTCAAAAGGTTATAACCTGAGACTTTCAAGTACCAAAGGCAGAGCTAGCTGATGCTAAAAGTTACTGTTATGATATTCAGGAGCAGATCTTTATATGTCTTGGTCAAGAAGATTATATCTGTCCCTTAAAACACTTACAGCCTCAAAACAGTGATCATTCACCAATAATTTATTATGTTTCACATCAGTTAGTTTAAATGAAGCTTTTCAGAAGTATGCTAATTTAAAGAATTTCATAGTCTTTGTATGATTAAGAGGATTGTCACTTACTTTTTCCCATTAATTTACTGGAATTTTGTATATTTCGTACTTTCAAAATGCAGAAACTAATCAAGCATAAATCTTGATAACAATGTGAAAATAATTAGCTGCTAAAAATCGTTAAGTAAGGCAAATTTGTATTAGAATATATTGTATGAATCTGTAGTAAGATCACGGCAGCTTTTTACTTTGTATCTCTACCTTGCCCATGAATTGAAATCCTACTACACGTATTATGAACGCACCATAGGTATAAAACCACATCTGCAACTGTGAAGTTTTCTCTCATATAAAAATTCTTCTTTTACTCAGTCTGAAAAGGTATTGTGTTTTTGCAGGCATGCAAGAAAGATCATGTTATGAGAAGGACCCATTTGGTCCTTCCTTCTGTCTCTTATACTCATGTCTAGATGGTATCCATAAAACAGGCCAAGCAATACTACATAAAACTTCCTTACTTTCTAATTATATTTAGTTCTAATGGTGTCATTGTATTTAACAACCCTCAATGTATTTTTCTTGCAGCAAGTTGCCCCATTGCTTTGAAACTTATGCTAAATTTCAGAGTCCACATCCTCCGTCAGAGGTACACAGACTAATCAGACACACAACAAACAGTTTCCCCTCACTTGTTTTGAATACATCTTCACATAACTGCCTGCATGTTAGTTTCTTCAAAGAATTCAGAAAGCACTGCAAAATATCAGTTTTATTTAGAGAAGCTGTGTTGATTTCTCTTTTATTCAGTATGGGAAATTCTCTCTGAGTTGAGCAAATCTGCTCCTACTGTTTTGCCTGTACATGTCAGTCATATCCATCCTTAGTTCCTCTGGACTCCCTGGAGAACTTTTGGGGAAAAAAACATCAGTGTTATATTATACCTCCAAGCCTTCTTGTGCCACAGTGGTTTGAAGCAAAATATTGCACATCATAATAGTTCCCTTATTTCATTCTTCAGGCTCTTGGGCATGTAACAGCTAATCCAAATGATTTGTTGCCGTTGCGTCTGTTTGTTCCACAACTGCTTCTATAGCTAATTTAACCTTCTCCTGAGTCCCCTATAAAGTTCTAGCATAGAAAAAAATCTCCAGTTTTTCTACACTAACAATAAAGGAAAAAAAAAAAAAAAAAGGCGATAAGTTTTACATTTGTGATCTTATCTTCTCTGAGCACTTCTGTATCTCAGTTTTTGGCTGGCTTTACACAGTTCCTCTCAGGCTTTTGCCTCCAGATGTCTTAAAAGACAATTATTATTAGCTTGTTTGCAGAGATTTATTCAAACTCATTTCTTGTCTTCTTTATTGTGGTTTTATAGATAAAGCAGGTTTTATGGTTCTTTCTATTGTCCTCTCTGAGACACAACTTCATTTTTTTGAATTATGTGCTCTTGCTTTTATTAGCTATGTTGTTTGCCCTTACAGATTTGCCTCTTAATGGATATGTGCATTTGCTGTGGGTCTTCTAAATGATATCCCCAGATAACATCCACACCACCCATATAGATTTAACAGTCTCAGCTATCTCATTCAGAATTTCTGTAGTAATATGCCTCAGTTTTATTTATTTCCACTTTCTTCTTATTATTTATTTAACTGAATACAACCATCTTGTAATTCTGGTTTTTATTGCTCCTGCAAAAATGTTACATTTAAATTAGTTATAGTTGTTGAAAAATGTAAAATAGCTAGGAAACTTTTCTAGAATAGCTAATGTTAATACTGTCCTCTTTTTTAAGTCTTAGTTGACAAAGATGCCTTTCACAACCATCATTATTCCTCCACTGCTAAAGTCTTCTGTGACTTTCCTGCTTGTTTTGCTCCTTGATACCATACTGTCTGAATTTCTTCTTTCCCACAGATATTGAACACAGGTATAATGCTGATATTCTTTTTTAGCCTTAGGCATTAAAGTTACCTATACTAGTTCCCATTTTAACCTTTGGCTTTATATTATGGTTTTCTTTCTTCTCTTTACTGGTCCCTAGTTTGATCCTGCATGAGCTACCACTTCTACATTTCCTACTGGGCTATCATCTTTTGTAGCATTCTCCATTTAAGAATGCAGAATTCTCATCACTGCACCCTTTGTCTGAACTGCATACCTTTGCAATTTTTTTTCTAATTTTGTGCTTTCCAACACCTGAAAATTCTCCCAAACTTTTCACTAGGTATCACAATGGTCACAGAAAAGTTTTTAAACTTTCATAAGCCTATTTTGCTCATGGCCAGAATGAATTTTGCAATTTTTCCTATTCTTTAAAAAGTACTTCAACATTCCAATAGTGTGGCTCACTTCTCCTCACAACTTTTTCTCAGCCAGGCATTTAAAGCATTGCCTTTCAGTCTTTTTCTCCTGACTATACATGATGAGACTAGTTCAAACTATGCTACTACGAATGTCCTTATCTTCAGATTTAATTTGCTAGCCTAAATTTCAATCATAAGACTTCTTTATTTTGTCAGACCTCATTTCATGACATGCTGTCAAAGCACTTGTGGGATGATCCAAACCTGATCAATAAGAAAATCATCCCAGAGGGCCTCTTTGTACCATCATTCCTACTGTCTCCACCCTCAGTGCTTGTTAAACTGCCCACAATTGCAGTCTTCTACTTCCTTTCAGCTGGAACATTTGCTGTTGGAAGAGTACCATGGGTACAACAGGAAATAATGTAACTGCCTGGAGACTGAAAACTCAGTACATTGGCAAGCTTCATGTGCGCAGTGCTCACTCCCATTCTGGTTTTCAAGTGTATATTTTACTTCCTTTTTTTGTTAGGGGCCTTAGTATTTTATATCTTATTACATGCTTTCATCCACTGTGGTGGTGCAAAAATGCACAAATTTCACATAATGTCAGATGGTTTTCATGACACAGAGAAATCATGGAATATATCGTCTTTGAAGAACATAGCCTCCAGGTCTCATTTAATGCATGAATTGCAGTTAAGACATCTTTGCCCAATTGTTGCTATGAAGAAGAAAAAAAATCACACACAAGAGACCAAGCTTGTCCTGTACTTTGCATGCTAGTGATGTTGAAAACCTTTTCTTTCTATTATATCAAATGTCACAAAAGACAAATTACAGCAGTGACTCTCAACAAAAGAGAAGAGAATAAGATTGGAGATTTGTGTTGATATTGAAAATAACAAACACTTAACATGGCTTACAAGCTAAAATGTCAGTGTGGGGACTCGAGTGTATTGGTGTAGCCTTCTATTTTTCTTGCATGTGTTACAGGCGACAGTCTCGATCAATGGGGATTTACTTAGCCAGCCCTGTTTGGCTAAGCAGTATATGAGATGATGTGTAGTGTGCCTGAAATTCACAGACACACAAAGCTAATTGCATCTAAACAAAAAAACTATGTGAGAAAAAGTGGAGTATGAATTATATTTTGAACACAGCAACTGTATTTTTCTTTTTTTTTTTTTTTTTTTCCTCGAAAGCATTGAAATGATTCAGAGTAATTAACTGCCTGGAAATGGAGTTTTCCATTTGCTTGACTACCATAGTGAAAAGGATACTTGTGCAGAATTTTAGTTTACGTGAAAAATAAGTCTTTAAAATCTGGTCTGTGTGGGTGCCAAATTCAGGCCTGGCAAGAGGTCAGGACCCCTAAGTGCTGCTGGGATTGAGACCTCCAGTATCCCATTGCTCGTCATTGGTCAACAAAGTCAGGAAGTGCAGACTGAAAAAAAGGACTAAAGGTTCTTTAACACAAACTGCTGAGGGTTAAGGTTTTTATGTCATGTAATCAGGACCACAGTTTTGCCAAGGACTTGTGCCAAAGAAGCTATGCTATAGATCACCTAATCAAATAAGACAATATTAAATTTCACAGGATAAAGTTTAAATTTATTTTCTGAACTTAGTAAAGCTGGAGAAAAAAAAAGAAAAAGGTTTTCACAGCAGAAGTAGGAGAACATATATTATTAATATTTGGAAGGAGCTACATTGATAAATAATACATTACAAGCTTGCAAGAAAAAGGTATCACGAAACACCTTCATCTCATTGAGGGTCCTTTAAGGAGACAGGCAGGTTTGGATGGGTTATNGCAGGCAGGTTTGTATGGCTTATCATCATTCAGTGATGAAAAACCACTGACTATCCTGCTGAACATGGAATTTTTTATTTAGAACCTGTGCTTTTGAACATATTCAGTGGGGAACTCCCACCTTGCATGTCTCCTAGTAATGAGGAGTGTAACAGAGAGGAAACCTCTAAACACATATTTCTGTCAGAGTTGTTTGACCTGCAGGTATCTATTGGCCCACATTTCAGAAAGCTGGCACTTCAGTAAATGGATATTTTCTTTAAAAGTTGTAGGAAAAAATTAATCTTAATAATTTTATTAATAAAAATTTATTTCCAGAAGTGTNAGATTTCTGCATTGCTGTGCATGTTTCATTGTTAAAAATAGAACTTTTTTGTAAATAATAAAATAAATATTTCATACCAAAGTTTGATTTTTACCAAAACAAGAGAAAAAAAAAAAGTAAGGCAAAGACTGAAAAGGTAACTTTTCCTATCATAACAGCATGTTCAAGCAATTGAATAAAAATTTGGTATAACACAACAGTGCCTTTAAGTAGAGAGGAGTGGACAAAAGCTGTGCACGTGTAGGCATGCATCCTGGTCCAGAAGGGGACTGATAGCCTTTCTCTCTCAGCTACTTATGTACATGATAGCTGGCTAAGTAAAAAGATATTTCAGCACATCATTCCTGAAAGCTAATGAGCTAACCCATAACTCATCAGGCTGTGGACCACTCTGAACAAGCTGCCAGGACAGCAATGGCTTGTTTCCAATTCTTAAAATACGCTTCAAGAAGGAATGGATGGGTTGTATTTACTTCAACATTTAAATGACAAAAACTGTATAATTAGTTGGTATAAATTATGCTTTATGGAATCAAACCAATTAAGTGAAGTGGTGGATCATATTTTGTAAGTTTATTATGCTTCAGTTTCCCAGTCTCTTTCTTTTGTTCACTGCTGACAGAGTGAGTGTGAAAGCAATTTAGAGAAATAAACTCTTATATGTTGAGCAATAAAAGCACATGTGAATCATTTTAGTCAAAGGGATAGTACGTCATTTTATTTTAATATGACATAAACATGCATTTAGAGAATAAGGCCCTGACATAGAAGAAATGCAATTGAATTTTAAAATTTATACCATTGTTATTTTGATATCAGCAAATAAAAGACCATTTCAAGTGTCTTATGAAGTCAACAATAATTTTGGTTTCTTTTTAAGGTGTGTATTTTTTGGTGACACCTCCTGAATTTGCTTTTTTGAACTCAAAAGAACTATTTGGATAAAGCTATATTTTATCACATCATTTCCAGCTAATAGAAGTCAATTTTGTGAGAGAATGATTAAAAGTTTTTTTTAATAGAAGAGAATTTAATTAAGGTTTGAACCCAGTACTTGAATTTTGTCTACTTGTGAATGTCTTAGCTTTTAAAAAAATGCATCTCTGATGGTAAGAAACCATTATCGCAGGGCTGCTTTGCAACCATATTTAAAATATTCAGACAGCTGTAGAACAAGGACTAGACATCACAAGGGCCTATGTTCTT
>VZTT01013795.1:19141-31586 GCA_013400855.1 Buphagus erythrorhynchus | reverse complement strand
CTGAGAGCAGCCAAGAGCCAGAACCAGATCTGCTGGGTGGTGAGAACAGCCCAGAGACAGAACCAGAACTGCTGGGTGATGGGAACAGCCCAGAGGCTCTCATGGGTCCTGTCTCATCCAATGGTCTCCATGTGCTGGAGTCTGAGTAGGCAAAAAAGAGTTTCCAAAACTCCTTACATGGTCTAGAGAAGAGTTCAGAAGAAACACACAGTGGTAAGTGTTGTATTTAACTCTTCTCAGTGCTTGATACTGGATAGGTGCTGGCTTTCTTTTAAGATGATTGCACAAGATCCAGATGGGAATTTATATATTGGAATTTTAAATTTTTAATTGGTAATTGAAATTTGAAAAGCAAATGGTATTAAAAATACAGTTACTGTAGCAAAAGGGTTTTTTTATTTCCTATTCTGGAAAATGTGTTGTCATAAAATTGTCAAAAAACTTCTTTGCATTCTAGGAATTGAAGTTGCAAAGTTTGGTTTGAAATAACTTATTGAAGGACTGCGGAGTGCCTGTGCTGAGGAGAGATGTTTTGAAAATTGTTTTGGGAGATAATGAAAGATATGACTGGATGGTGTCCTGAGCAAGTCCATCTAATTGTTTTGTTTTTGAACAGATGGTTGCACTAGATGATCTCTAGAGGTTGCTTCCAGCCTCGGTGCTTCTCTGATTCTGTTTGAAAAGGTCAATCAAAATTGAATATGTTTGAGTTAATTAAACTAACATTTGGCTGTTTCCCAAACATTCACAATCTTAATGTTTCAACCATGATAACTTTGATTTTCAACCCATTGGCAGTGGATGCCACCTCATAGAATGGGAAAACCTATGGTATTCAGGAAGGGAGGGAATGTAGGAACTTAGAAAAATGCAGATCACTGGAATGCATTATTAAATTTGGCTTGGATGCAAAAGTTCATGTTCTTCCCACAGAGAACAAAACCCAGACTCTCTGCAAGTGAGCTTCCTCACCTTTCATCTTCAATGCAGTCTTCTCCAGCTTGGTGTCAGCTCCCAGCTCTCTACACCGTGTCTCACCAGACCCTGAGAGTCTGGAAAAAGCCATTATGCTGTTCCCCTGTAAATGCTGCCTCAGCAGAGCAGAGTGATCAATTTAATAAAACCATATATGCTTATACCAAGTGAGAGCGTTCAGATCCACACCAGAGGAGAAATCTCCCTGCCACGTGCAGCACATGAGAGCAGGGAGGAGAGGTGTGCTGGCCAAGGCAGGAGGGGATGCCTTGGGGGGGCTCCCCAGAACAGAGGCTGGACAAGGTTAAGAGAATAAAGTGGGTATTTATTAAAGTCTTCAACAGATACACCCTGGGCAGTCAGAAGCCTCAGAGGCTACACCCAAGATGGACAATGGTCTGAGTTTTTCAGACAGATATAAGTTTGGTCTCTTTGCATATCAGGGTTTAATTCTCCAATTAGAGCTTTGGGTAATGAAGTCATTTACCCCCAGTTTGCTCCCCACAATTCACTTTTGTTTGTACTTTTGGGGCCTGAGGCAGTAGGGTGTCCTTGGTTCTCAGGCCTAGAAGGATTTTTTGTCTGACCAAAGTGTGAAGAGAGCTCACTAACACTGTGTGAGGAGTTCACNCCATTTACATATCAGGGTTTAATTCTCCAATTACAGCTTCAGGTAATGAAGTCATTTACCCCCAGTTTGCTCCCCCCAATTCACTTTTGTTTATACTTTTGGGGCCTGAGGCAGTAGGGTGTCCTTGGTTCTCAGGCCTAGAAGGATTTTTTGTCTGACCAAAGTGTGAAGAGAGCTCACTAACACTGTGTGAGGAGTTCAGAGCTATGCACTAATGCAGCACAGGATCTGAAAAGTATGAAAGCTAAAAACTTAAGGCATCATCAGGAGCTGGATGGATCCCTAGCCCAGCATCTTCCCTGCCTCTCTAGATCTCCTTCCTCATATCAGATTTTGTGTACCTCTGGAGGAGAGGTGAGCAGTGAGTTTCCTATGCAAACTGCATTTCCTGCTGGAATCAGTCTCTGAACCTTCACAGTGAGTGATCCACCCAAAGCATGGAGCCTATGTAAGAGCAAGTGTGCATCCATGAAGGAAAGGTCTTGGAAGCTGGCTGCCCTGGCTTCTCAGCATCTCCCCTGCACACACAGAGTCAGGGGTGCTGGCTCTGGGAGCTGGGAGTGGTGTGATGTACTCACTGCTTTTTTAGACACTGAGGTCTTGGATCATGTGGTGTGTCAGCATTTTAGAAATATCAGGATGCTGATAAAGCTTACTTCAGGAGGTTAATGGTTAGAAATTGCATTTGTTCATTTGAATTCACATACAAAAATAGCTCCTCTTTATCGTGCTAGTGACTGGCCCTGTGCAGGGCCTTAATTACAGTGTGCTGCAGCAAGGCAAAGGGCACTGCTGCTGGAAAGCATAAACCTGGGCTGCTGGCAGCACAGACTAATGCATGGGTTAGTGCTTAGTACATTATTTTGGAGTTTAGAGGGGGATTCTAAACCTGTGCATTCCTTATTGTTGTCAGTGATCCTGAACAACACTAAAAGAAGAGACAAAACTCTCTCATTCCCTCTCTCCCCCTCACTGTTTTAGGCTGACTTGTGGGAGAGCTTTCTGAACTGCAGCTGGGTTTGCTGATAGCTCTGACAGAGAATGGCTCCCCCTTCTCTTTCCTTCACATCTCTCCAGCAGTATCCACTTCCAGTGTGTGCACAGAGGCAGCACCTGCACCCAGCACCTGCCACCCGTGGTGACAATTCAGGTGGGGAAAGGGGAAGGGAAGCAAAGGAACAAAGAGCTTTAATCAATAGCATCTCAATAGCATCATCTTTAATCAATAGCAGANGGGGAAAGGGGAAGGGAAGCAAAGAAACAAAGAGCTTTAATCAATGGCAGCAAAAACATCTTGAGTGCACTGAGTGGCAGAACAGCCCTTCCAGAAGGCTTTGGGTATTGTGTTGTTCCCTGCACATCAAAAGGTGGCTGGGATTTGATGATGACTTCTATCCCTCTGGCTCACCCAAGGGTTTGAAGGCACAATTTGCTGAGCTGGTGCCAGAGCTGTGGCTGGGAGCCTCTCTGCTGATTGGCATCTGGGGACAGCTCACTTGGGCTGGGTACTGCCAGCATGAATCAGCAGCTATCTTCCTGGGAGCAGCTGACAGCCTGGATATCCCAAGGGTTCAGCAGAGATCCCACCAGGCCATAAAATCTGCTTGTGAAATGTTTGACTTCTTCTTTCCAGCAGGGAGCTGTACAGTCATTCCCTGACAGCTGAGATACTGTCTCCCACACACATGTGAAGATCACACAATGACATTTTTCAGCAACTTTGTTTACTAGATGATACAAGTACAAAAATATTTCAAGTCACTTAACACCTTGATGCTTTTTTCTTTGCTTTGAACCTTTTAGGGAGACAGGGGGGAGGGAATGGAAAAGCAGAATATGCCCCACACATCTTGGCATGCTGACAGGAATCATATTTTTCACGTCAGTCTCCATTGCTCCTCGTACATGAAGTGGTGTGGTCTCTTGTATTTCATCTTTGTGACTGGTACGTGGCTTCAGCAGCAGCAGTGTTAAAGCAAAGACCTTTCCATCAGCATGTGCATTGCCCTTGCAGTGACAATCAGTTTTATGCACTTGACTCTAGGGGAGAATGAGCAGATTTGATTAAGTTCTGTGCAGACTGAGATGTCTTAGCAGTAAAGCAGAACGATCTCCTAACAGAAATCACAGCTGACAGGTGCTTCTCTTGTTTAACCCCCACCTGGCAAAGCCAGCTATGCACTGTGCAAGTGGGTATTTTTCTTGTTGCTGGCTCCCAGGGAGCTGTTTGCTCAAGAGCTCCTTCAGCAGCACAGCTTTGGGAATAAAGCCTGCTCAGTCCCCATCTGCCTCTGCCAGCCCTTCCTGTTCCATGAGCAGCCTGGATGGCGAAACTTGTCATGCACAAAGAAGGCACTTGGAGTAAAATGTAACAATTAGAGTCAAACACTAAACATTTGGGCAGAAGGAAGAACGACTCTGAGTGTTTGTGTATAGGAATCAAGAGAGGGCCTGCACTCTGGAGAAGGAAACAAGGAAGGCACAGAGCAGAGCTCCTCTCCAGAACAGCCTCGTTCTTGTGTGCTGGCAGTGGGCAAGGGCCACCAGGATTTCTCACTAACTCTCTGTAGTCTTGGAGGAATCTGCAGGTTTGTATCAAGTGAAAGAACTCCAGAAATCCTACATTTGGTAGCACTGAGTGGTTGCAAGTACTGAAGTCCCTTAGGAGGTGAAGTGCTATTGCAGCAAAGGGAAAAGGGGTCCAGAAGGTCATATCTGTGTAGGAAGCTAAATCCAAAATCCTCAGAAGCAGCATGGCTACTGACTGGATCAGGCTCAGCTCACAGCTAAGTCATTCTGTCCAAGGTGCTTTCACTCTGAGATGCTGCAGAAGCACTGCATAAAGTGAAGGGAAACATTAAAAAAAAGTAGCAAAGAGTGGTTCAGAAGGTAACTCCCAACAAATTAAGCACTACTTACTTTGCTGAGTGAATGTGAAAAATCCTCAAATATTACAAAATAGTAAACATTTAACAAAACCTAAGCAGTGACTAGCCAAATGTTAATTTAATTTGAAACTTCACTCTTTTTTTTTCTTTTTGTGCTTTGGTTCTGGTGTTTGTCTCTGGGTCTGTTTTAGTACTTCTTGCCTGTTTCCTCAAAGTGGAGCAGAGTATTTGTGCTTCACTGTTTGGGTACATGTAACCATTTGCAGAACTCCTCTTGTGGAAAGGATTTTTCTCAATGGCTTATGTTTATTCCTGTTGTCTTTGTGTTGCTTTGAGACGGATTGTGCAGGTTGGTGATGGGATTTTGCACATAAATGACGAAGGAGTAGCAACAGAAACCCATCCAACAGCCTGTCAGCAGTGACAGCAGACAGGATTGCAGTAATTCCTTTGTGTTGTCAGATAAACAAAGGGAATCCCTCTGCTCTGAGCTACAATTTCCTTTAATTTGGTCAAAGTAGAATAATCTGCATTTATTCTTTTTGGCTGTTTCTTTGAGAGAATAAACTAGGCAAACTGTGCTCATTCTTTCATAACAGAACAGACTGGATGTGGGCTGGGGTCAGAAGAAAATTAATTTAGAATATGTGAGGAATTGAGGTGAGGGCCTTGACTCTTTCTTATGGAACTTTTGAATTTCTGAAAAGCCTTTGCATTTTCTGTGCTGCCAAGCTCCAGCCTGGTAAATCCTTTTTTTGGGAGCAGCACAGAAAACTGAGATTTGCCATGATGGACAAGGCTTCTTTTACTTTAACCTTACTTCTCAAGGGAGAGCACCATATGTGCCTCTGTGTTTGTATGAGGCACGTGAGAGATGCTGTGACCTCTCAGCAGCCCTAGCAGCACAATTCTCTCTCAGAATGGAGACTTGACATTTTAAGCAAAGCCAAATCTCTCTCCAAACTTCTTTAATGAGCATCTAGACTCTAGATATTCTGCTATGCACATGCAGAGACAGAGGGGTGGTTGTGTGGAGCTATCCTTTCCAGTCAGAGAGCTTTCCAACAAAGGCTGTGTCTGCACTGAACCCGTGAGGAGAAGCAGGAATTCTGCTCTGCTGCAGCACAAGATAAATGTCTGTATGCAGGAACTTCACCTGGGCAATACCTTTGCCCCATGCCTGTCCACCAGCCCTTTATGTTCACATAAAATGAGCAGTGTCCCTGCAGCAGGGCTGAGTCAGGGGCTTTTGGGATAGAGGAGATGGCTGCTGCTTCCTTCTCACTGCAGGAGGAGGACACAAGGACAGGCTGACATTAGACATCACTCTGCCTCTCTGGTGTACAGAGCTTAAATTACTGCTGTCTCTGGCCTTCTGTCTGCAAAGCAGAACAAAGGGAAGAAGAAAAGAAAGAAAAAGACTCAAGGACTTCATTTGGTTATCTTCAATTACTAAACCATTGCCCAGGTAGTGGGGGCTTGTTTGGAACTGGGAACTCCTCAGAGGTACTGCCATAACCAAAGCAGGGCTCTTCTTGAGAAGCCTTTACTTTTCCTTAAAACCTTTACTTTACTTGTGATGTATTTCGTATTTCTAAATATCGATGTAATTTTTTTTTTTTACATAGATTTTACATAGAATTTGCTCTTGGGTGTGTCCAGATAAATGCTCAAGGTGTGTAGCTCAGAGATCAAAAAGATAAGTTGACCTCACAAGGATTAGGAGAAAATATCTTAGTGCTCCACAAGAAGTGTGAGATTTTAGGTGAGAAGGTATTCAACACAGGAACAAACACCTCTGCCCAGGAGCATGCAGATGTTTTTTTTCAAATTGCTGGCTGTTTATAAAGACAGTTGCCTTTTGCAAATGTGTATAAAGAAAGCTCAATTCAGAAGTTTCCATGATGCTGTGCCAGGGCTATTTCACATATGAGCATTATGATTTCAAGCATGTTGTGTTTGACAATTCAGTGCTTTGTTCTGTCTTTAGAAACAAATCCCTGAGAGGCTGGTATCTTTTTCTATGTGTGTGCATCAGATGGCTTGTTTTGGGATAGGCAATTTGTTTTGTTTGCTGTTCCAAATATCTAAAATGGAGAAGTTGCTTGACAAATTCAAATGCTGAAATTCAACCTCTTGTTTTTGGGGGCCTCATCTCCAGTCCACTGGGGTGGCTCCTGTCCCAGTTTGGGGTCTGGCTTTGAGGAGTGCCTGTTTCTAGCCAGGAGTACTTTGCTTTTCCCAGGATGTGCTGCTGGTGCTCACCCTCTCCATGGGGAGGTACCATCTGTAGCAAGTTTAGTGGCAACAGAGCAGAACAATTGTTTCAAGTTTGTGTCCACAGCATCAGAGAAACAGAGTTTATTTCACAGAAGGACAGTGGGTGGCCACAGGCTGCAGAGGAGCTGCCCTGCTCATAAAGAAGGGAATCATGTGCTGTGTGGGGCCATGCCAGGTGGAACAGGATGCATCCAGCATCTCCCTCTTTTCTTCTTGTCCCTAGTCTGTAATACACACGTAAGTAAAGCAAATTGATTCTTGCAACACTGGCATCCTCAGCACTGCACAGAGTTACACAATACAAACATTGACAAATGAACCAAAGAAGAATTAAAATCTCCTTGGGAAACCTAAGGCAAATGTAGCCATATAGAATATATTTTATAGCTTATTTTCCTTCAAAGTAACAACAGTTGATCTAAGACTGACCTTTGACTACCTTTGCTCTCCTGTTACTATTTTGCCTCACAAAACCTTCTGTGGAGTGAATTTGCTCCAGCATCTGTACACAATGTGTGTCTTTTAGATATTTTGTCAGGGGCCACTTCTTGTGTCATCAGGAATAAACTTGCCTGGCTTGGTTCTAATTTGAAATTTGATTTCTTAAATGTTCATAGATAAAAAAAACAAAAAAAAAAAACAAAAACAACAACAAAAAAAGTATATATATATATAAAAGGCAGGGAGGGAAAATGAACAACTGCTGTAACATCTGAATGGAACAGAGAACAGAGCCTGTGGACTGGGGAAAATATCTTCTGACTAGAAAAGATCTTTGAAGAGAGAAAATAAATTCCCTATGGAAGGATCAAAGCATATGAAGGTAATGGATTATGACAAGGTAAAAAAACACCTGGAGAAAATAGTTAGTTCAAACATAAAAGAAAGGAATAGGAGGGGGTAGGGTTTTTTGTTGGAGATAAAGGGTAGATAGATGGCTGGCTAGGTACTTGATATTATATGTTGTAACTAAAGGGTTATTAGTGGGAATAGGGACTTTTTTCCTGTCTGGTGCATCCTCCACTTCTGTGGTGTCAAGGTAGCCTTGGAGTCCTGAATTCCTGCTCTGTTGCAGTGCTCTGTGCTGGTGACTGCAGCCTGATGCACCCTGCACTGCAAACAGGTCCTGTCAGGCTGACCAGAGACTGACATAATTGTAATAACTCCTAAAGTCACTTTAATAGTCTGAGCAGGTCCTGCTAGGGTCAAAACCACATGGAGCTTATCCCAGAAAAAAAGGGCAGAAACCCACCTGGTGAGCTAGGAAATGTTCATGGGTGAAGAGCTCTGGAAAAATCTTTTTCAGGATATTGTTAGCAATCTTTTTCAGGATATTTTGTTCAGGATGTTGTTAGCAAAGGTCATCTGCACTGCTGGAGGTGTCCTTGGGCCCTGTTCACTCCTGCAGCGTTCTTGGGTCACAGCCACACAGAAATGGGAGCTAAAGCTGGGCAGCAAAGACAAATCCTTCAGGATCTCCCTCTCAGTGGCACATCAGTGGGAGCCAGGCCTTTGAACTGCCTCCAGAGGCTGAGACCAAGTGACTTTGTCCAAGGCTGGGGTGGGCTCCTGTGGCCCCACTTCTGCTGACATCCCATCCTTCCTGAGCTCATCACAAGGCACAATTCCCAGGCTTTGTGCCAGTGCTTTACCTGAACGAGGAGGCTCTCCTGCACTAAATACAGAGTGCTGGATCTACTGAGAGACACTCAGCCACACAGAGCCACCTGCAGCTGCTGCTGCTCACCCCTCTGCTTTATTGCTCCAAGTGTTTGAGCAGTTGCACCTCCACAAACCTGCTGGTTGCTTCCTTTATTGACAGTCCTGCCTAAACACTCACTGCTTCCCAGCAGCACTGCTTGCCCTCTGGCTTGGGTCAGTTTCTCATTTGCCTTTTTAATTTTCAGGAAACAACCTGCTTCTCTTGCCTTTCTGTGTCCAGGAGTTTATTTTGATAAAGTCAGCAGATTTGCATATGGACCATAAGGAAGGAAAGTTTATTTATATATATTTATTATTCTATTCTATTCTATTCTGTTCTGTTCTGTTCTGTTCTATTCTATTCTATTCTATTCTATTCTATTCTATTTTTATTATTTATTTATTTATATAGATAACAATAACATTCTATTTATAACAATACCAGGGTGCCCTTCATCAGCACATCCCATTCAGTGCTTTGCCTGTGGCCATGTGCTGTGGGAGGGGTGCTGTTACCAGATGGGGAGAGAGGCAGATTAAGGCTCTGGGAAATCCTGGTCTCCCAGCCCTCACTCCTCATTGGTACTGCCTGTGCTTTGTGGGTGCTCCTCTGCTCTTCTAAGAAGTGGCTAAACTGACTAGGATTTGTTGCTTCCAGCTCATAGGTAACTTTGAATGAAAAAAAAAATTAACTAAATTAAAAATAAAATTTTAAGCCTTTCTTTTGGTTAGACAGTTTTACTTTAAACTAGCAATTTTCCCTTGTTTTAAAGCAAGAGCAACTGCAAGAGCAATCTCTTGTCTAACCTCATGATGAGAAGGAATTGCATAAAGGAATAGATCTCAGTAGGTGCATGGTCCAGAAGGAATGGAGGAACATGAAGTCAAGATTCAGCTATTAATAGCAAAGCACTGCCATCTTCTATTGTCTTCAGATCTTGTTTAGTTTGGTGAAGTATAAACAAAGCCCAAGAAGTTGTGGGAAGTAGATGCAACAAGCCTGGGCTGCGCAGAACAAATGGTTTTGATGAGAAATGTTATTACTCTGGAAATGAGAAGATAAGAGACCTTGAGCTGAATATTTGATATTCAGAATTCTTGATAGTAGGAGGCCAGCAGAGTTTCAAATGAGTAATTGGACAGGAGTGGTTGAACAGGAGCCAGAGGGTGACCGAGGCAGTGTGTCAAGGACTGGTGCAGGACTGAAGCCTTGGCCAGCTCTCAGTGTGAGGCCGTGCTGTTCCCACCTTTCCTGGGGTTCTGTTGTGGTCCTTTCTGTGTCATGAGACAATGGTGCACTTTGTTATGTCTGGCACTACTTTGGGGGTTTTTGGTTGTGCTTTTGGGGGTTTTTTGCTTTTTGTATAACCATGCTATCTTATTTCAGCAGCTAAGTTTAGATGCCAGTCCCAAAATTTCAGTTTTCAGCCCCTGTTTTACCACGGTGCACATGTACAAAGCAGCAATCCAGTGGCAGCCCTTGGCACTGCTCCTGCCAGGCCCAGAGCAAGTGCTAAAAGGGAGTGCTGCTCCCAGTGATGCAGTGACTGCTCCTCCTCCATCTCCTCCTGTTTCACACAGCTCTGAGTGGCTTTTCTTTGGGTATTGTCACTTTTGCCACCAGCCATTTCCCTGCAGTGTGGAGGGGAGGAAGGTGGCAGCACACACAGCGCTGCTGCAGGAGGGCTCCACTGTGGAACATTGCAGCTGGCCACCCTGACTCCTCTTTCCATAGCTGGGAAGAAAACATCTGGGATTAGTAAGCAACAGAACCTCAGTTTTCGTTTGAGAAAGGAAATGGAGTGATTCATCCTGAAGCCATCCGCTCCAAGGGAGGAAGGTTTGAATTATTAACAGCGTATCTAAACATGACTGAGGGTGCTGACACCTTCATCTCTTATTTTTACTGCCATGGATTTTCTTCACATGCAGTGAGAGAATTTACACCGCAGGAACTGTTAATGGTTTCATGCTTCCTACCCATTTTTAGCTGCCTAATTTATGGAAAGCCATTACTAGGTGAGTCACTGCTTTCACAAGATTAGTGTGGCTGAGATAGAGCTTTGGGTGCTCCTTTAATTTCCATATTTGCTTGAAAGTTAAAACTGTTATTGTTTGGTATAACAGGAGAGTTCAGAGTCTCTGCTCTCCTTGACCATGTACAAATACTGAGGAGATGCTCCCTGTCCCTACAAGCTAAGGAGCTAAACAAATAAGAAATACTTATCTGCATGCTAGGTACTCTGAGTCAGGGTGGCTCATTGTTCAGAACTTGTGTATAAGTGGAGGGGAATTCAGTCATTCCAAAGATTACAAATGAAGCAATACTGGGAATCTCACTGTAAATCTCACTGTAAAGAACTAATTGCAGAAGCACATTTACTCTCTGGTTGATCTTGTTGAGAAGTAGACATTCACAAGTTAAAAAGTGTAAGGTACAAGCCTGAGGGAGAGGGTTTTCCCCTCATGATAAATGAACTGAGAGTTGAAATACATCTGGGCTGTCTGTATCATGAATGTAACAGGAGAAAATGCAGTGTGTGGAATACTCAAGCACTGAATAAGGGGCAGATTTCATAGCCAACACTCTTTGTAATAAATAACTCAGAAATATTTGTCCCGTTCAGACAACAAACTCAAGCAAGCAGTAACAGATAAAATTTAAAGGAAATCCCGAATTGATATTTTAAGCTAATTTACTCGTCTGTAAAGCTCTAAACTTGTTGCAAAAGGCATGTGTTACTTATCTTTCACCCAATTACAAGCTCTTAAAGAAATTACAAAGCTCTTAATAATGGTGCTTGAAGATTGGTATTTTTGCTGGATAAATTCTGAGGCAGATCTTCAGCTGCTACAAAGAGAAGTGAGTCTGAAGCCCCAACTTTTCTTTTTACCTAATTAAAGATCTCTTGTGTATGAGCTACCCACTTCTTTTTTCCCCTAGAGTTTTTAAAATGCTTAAAAGATTTTAAAAACCAAAGGAAACAAGTCCAGCAGTGACTGATGTGCATAAGGTTGGGAGACAATTAGTGGTCAGTGGCTTGTTAATGCTAAGTTAGAGAAACTAAACATCAATCATGTTAATCAATTTGTGTCTGTACATATTTTCATGTGTACTCCCAAATGTATGATTTTGAAAGAGTTAGAAGGTTAATTCAAAATTAAACCCTTAAAACCTATCATCAAACAGATAACAAGAGCATGTACTTACCTACATATTAACCAGTAAACATTTTTTGGCTAGAGTTTTACTGTGTGAGTCTGTGGTGGAAATGGAAGCCCATTGGCATTGACTTCTGTAAAAAGATTAAAAGTACTTTGAGTATTTAGACTTGAATTGCTCCATCATGCTTTTCCAGTAGGATTTTTCTTAATGGAAATGTGTTTGGACTGCATATTCAGTAGCCATACATCTGGATTTTCAGGCAAGCATTCTAAATTTTCTTCTGAACCAAAATCAATATGAACATTTGTGGTGGATTCTTTTATTTGTACTTTCAAAACACCCCACGTTTTTCATGTTGTTGCTTCATTCAGGGCTGCTGAGTGACTGAATGCAGAAGAAAAGCAAAACACCATTCTTTGCAAGCTGAATGATTGCCTGCTCATGTCTTATACCACTTCTACATAAAATGAGCAGAGTCCTCCTCTGGAGAGCCACTGACACGACTGAGGTGTAAAACTGAGTAACAAAAGCAGCAGCAATAAAAAGAGATGCATGCAAGGCTTTTAAATGGTGCTGGCTTTGGCCAGCCTTTCCAAGGAAATGCAGTTTGTGTGACTGCCCTTCCACCACCCTGCCAGCCTTGATGGAGTGGTGAACCCTCGCAGATGTAAAACTGCTGAGGGCTGTAGGGTCAGCAGGCAGGTGGAGGTGTGTGGGAACTCGGGGTCAGTTTGACCCCAAGATCCAGGGAATTCTTTCCCAGCTCCCGGGTTTCTCTGATTTCCATAATGATGCAGGCAGATC